>VXBB01022735.1:144-44704 GCA_013399915.1 Illadopsis cleaveri
CAAAACAACCTTGTGTAAACAATATTCCTTTCCCATAACAACAGGTGTTGTTTGCTATTTCTGTTCCTCAGCCCATGGGAGAGGTGTCAGTGCTATGGACCGATAACGTGCCTTTAGCACAGCGTGTTATAAAAGGGCTGAATGAATTGTAAATAAACCTTCTGATTTCTGCTGCCTCCTGACTGGAGTCAAGCAGCTTTATTTCGTGTTCTATTGCGACAAAGGCCCTTCCTGTCTTTCCTCTGCTGAGCTCTCTGTGGCGTGTTTGTGTGCACGGACATGAAATGACTGTTCCTGTGGCCTGCTCTGAGCAGCTTCTGAAGGAGATGCTTCGAGAGGGTAGCAGCTTTCCACCATCCTGCCACGCTGCTACACTTGTTTTTATTTAGACATGTATTTAATACATTGTATCTAGAACACACACATATATATATATGCACATGAGCTATAACCATTTTTTTAAAGCAGTTAGGGACTATTAGCAGTGGTGGTCTCTTTTTCCATCATTGATCTGCTGCTAATGTCCCCTAAGTGAAACAAATATCAACATGAAAAACAAAAAATAGCCAGCTGGGAATTGTCTTCATGACTTCACTCATGAGAGGAGTTTCTCCTTCACAGTTTGGAAGAGTTGTAATGCATCCAATTCACTGGGCTAACCATAAAGGAAAACTTCATAAGAGCTGAACCTTCTGTGTTTGTAATTTGTTTGCTTAATATATTTGTTTTGATGCATGCAGTAGTAATTATAAACTCCTTTACCAGGCATAGATTCGAGCTTCTCTTAAGGGGCTGTTTAGTGGTTACTGCTGTTTTGCTAAGCTTTTATATAAGATATCATCACATGATAAAAACTGTGCATTCCACAAGCTTTTATAATACTGGGAAATGGGCTGGTTGCATTTCACTGAAAGGACTTTCATTAGAAGTCTGGAATAGAAACACTAAAATATGTCAAGGGTTTGTATAGATTGGTAAATTCCTGAGAAGATGAATAATGTCACAATTTGAGATTAGGGTAACCTAATGCCATGACTGTTGAGGCACCCTCAATTAAGTGGGTTTTTGCTTTCCTCTTGCCCCACTGGGGGCAGGGTCAGCAGGGCTGTGTGAAGAGGAGCTGCACAAGTTCCCTGTTTGTTCCACAAACTGCATGTTTTGGCAAAGGTGAGGAATTGATGGTCTTTTGAACCAGGGGAGGTAACTGATAATGTACCTCTCTGCATCCCAAAATCTAGTCCTTTGTTCTGCTTCAAACTTAAAGGCACTGATGCAAAATCCACCCATGCTATGCTTGCAGTACTTGATTTTTACCGTGATGTGAGGGAACTGCAGAGGCAGAGCTGAGCTCTGTGCAATCCTCTGTGTTACAGGGCAGTAAAGTGGATGGTGAAACACACGTTGTGCTATCCTAACCCATCACAACTGAGTTCTGAGTCTACACCTCGGTCTTGAAAAGAAAAAAAAATGTTTGTCTCCGTGGAGAAGGTGTATAATGTCTTGAATAAACTTTCCTTCTGCGTGATCAGCCCCTTTAGCCTCCCCTGTACTGCTCTGTGGAGTTGTGTGCCTTAGGGGCAGTGCTTTTAATGATTCCTGACTCAAAATCACAACCTTGGCTCTCTTTAAAAGAAAAAAATAATGGTACTTACAAGCTTCTGGTTGACAATCCTTGGTATTAAGAAGATATTTAGAATTTCTTTCTTGCTGCCCTCCACACACTCCTATCCTTTTATGCTGGTATCAACAACCCAGACACATCTGATTTTCTGTTAACAATGCTTCTGATGTGATTTATTTTTCTCTTTTTAAACTTAAATTCTTTCAATTCTTATACTGTCTGGTTTTTTCCTAGACATTACTGTGTATTGACATGTGATCCACATTAATATAGATAATTCACAGGAGGTTAAATGCTTTTGTGATGCTTTACTGGTTGTTGGTTTCTGATCAAGAGTTTGCTCTGACATGAAACCAGGAAGGTTTTTTATACTCAATTGAAGGGCAGGAAAGAAAGGATGCTTAAATAAGAGTATAGCTCTGAAAATGAGTGCACAGAACCTGTCTTCTCTATTCATAACCTCCAATTGGCCTGAAGGGATTGATTAAAACTCAAATAATGCTGATGTGAGATTGGGGACTGATTTTGTTTATATTTATATATAAATATATATCTGAAATGTATATTTTTATACAAATAAAACACTAAGCATTGCAGTGCAGGTTGGTCTATGAAGTTCCATTCACTTACACTGAACCCACAAGATTAAGACTTGCATTGATATAGAATCATAAATCTGGAGACCATGGACCAACCTGTTCTTAAATTATGAGTTTCTTTACAGTTTTTTAGAGCTGTTAAAAAAATACACAGACTATTTTCTGTACGTGTAATAGATTGTGGTGAATGGAGCCCTCCTTCTCCTGATAGCTGCAAATGTGCTATGAACTGATGGAGCATGAAAAGCTATCCCATTTCTGGGAAAAATAGGCTCAGAAGATACGTTGAATAGAAAGACAGACTTTCAGAATTCAGGCTTTGGCAGTGGTGCTGATAAAGTAATGTTGCCATCTATCTGTAAGTCTGAGAGCAAGACTGGCTTAAAACTCTAACAAAGTCTTCTATTGCTTCTCTGCACTAAAGTCTTCCAAATGTACTCAGACATGTTCCAGGGAGAGATTGACTCTGAATCTACTTTAAATGGTATATTGAAAAAAAATAAATAAAGTGTTTAAAAGTCCCCATGTATAGACTAAATCAGAGAACATGAAATAACACTGGTGATATTCTCTTTTTTGCTGGTGTAAAAAATTGTTTAATAAATCCTGATCACATCCTAAAAGTTGTGGTTCCCATCTGGTGAAGATGTGGTTGAAGAGAGGCGACTGTTTTTTTAATTTATATTTGGATCTTAATACATTTCAGTTTGCCTCTTTTCGTTTTCCGTTTGGAGCAGTGTATTCTAGACTAGTGGCACTGAAAGAAAACCTTAATGGAATTACGCATTTTTAAAAAATTATAAAGTAAGGAAAGCAAATTTTCTCTCATAAGTTCAAGAGGGTTTAACTAACAAAGCTCTGTTCACTTCTGCTTATTACATGTGTCTTCCTGAGCAGGTTCACTGATTCGGAGTATTTGTGGTGCTTAAATTTTCCAGTGCACAGGAGAAGTTCATAGCACACCTCATGTGACAGATGTAAAACTCATGTAAAACTAATTAAAGATTTAGCTGAATTTAAAGCTCTGACTCCAAACGAGAAATGGTAAACTGGACCACAGTTATCTGACTGCAGTTGAAACAGACTACAGTTGGAAAAGTAAAGGGCAAAAGTTTGGGTGGCTAAGATAGTGTCCATGTATTTATGGATATTGTATTTGCCCACCCTTAACTAAAAAGATTTGGAAGGCATTCAATTATTGTGGCCCTAATCTGCATCTGGTTTTATTGCCTACTTTTTAAAAATTAAACTTGTGAAGAACCTTTTCAAGACAGGGGTTACGCAGCCCCCTTTTATGATAATTGAGAAATACTGGTGAAAAGTGCTTTGTGCCTGAGGAATCAGCTCCTTGCAAGAGGCTATACAGATCAAACAAGTTGTTATTAAAAACAGATTCTTCACTGATAATATCCGCCATCTGGGAGCAGTGATTGCAGATACAAAATTGGATTCACCACGGGAGGTGGTTGATGCTGCTTGATGTTGAAATAGCCTTTGATAGAATAGGAAGAAGAGCTGTTTACAGGGGATAGATTTCCACAAATTTCTTGCATTAATCCATTAAAACTCTGTTTATATCCTAGGGAAGTGGGCACTGAGTATTTTCTAATATCATTTCACATTGAAAATGAGGGAGAGAGTTTATATAAAGATGTATTTCCCTTTTCTTATGACATTTCTCAAATCTTGGCAGAGGAGGTTAGAACAACCACCAGATTAATGACACTTAAGTAGATCTTTCTTTGTAGACAAAATCTGATCTTTTTTTAAAAACACTGACTACTTAGAGCTATCAACAGATACTGAGCAAATCTTTGTGTCACTTATCCTTGTTTCCTGAGGCTGCAGAAAGACTTTGCAAAAGAGGATGAGAACTGGGGATTTTAGCTTTCCTCTGCTGGCACTCCCAGCCCTGAAACCAATACCTTTTTCCAACTGCAGACGGTGATGGACTTGCATCGTAATGACAAACCTTGTTGCAAGGAAAACCGCGAATACTTTGGTTTGTGTTTCTTTGGCTGTATTTTTATAACTTGTGCAGTTTCAATCAAACTTTTGCACAGACCAAGGAGTGATAAAACTTCCTGAGAGAGGCTGAACTGGAGCCACCAACCACAAGCCTGTTCTGTGCATTAAATTTCTTTGTATGGATGTGGACATAGGATGTGGATTGAATTAGCATAACCCGTTTGATAACCAAAATGCCTTGGCAAGAACAAACAGAGCTTTGAAGATTACAAGAAGATTGGATCAAGATTGGTGACAGAAAAAGAAGATTGCATCAGGCTTCAAGAGATGGTGTAACGAGCAAGAGATGTTGTAAAATGTATGAGTTTGTCTGTGTGACGTTTAACCTAAACATTGTAGTAAATAATTACTAGCCTTCCTCGAATAGTATATAAGCATATAAGCATTTAGAAATGAATTAGTAAAAATGAATTCTGATGATGAATCAGTCTTCCATTGACAATTGGTGCTCTGTGTGACAGGAGAAGGACTGACTAGCTGACAGCTGAGCCTCTGGAACTGATTGTGACAGTGAGAGAACCGCATTTAGTCCCACAGTCACCTGTGCGGTGCGACACGGCAGGTGAGCCAGGGGAACTGAAATATGGGACAGAACGTTTCCGACAAGAGAGACATTAATGAAACCATGCTTGCCCTTCTGAGCGAGTATGGATCCCCCACCCTAACGCAGGACTTTAAGTCATTTCTACGTGTGTTTCCCAATACCACCACTTCTTTTTTTTTACTCTCTGCTACTGGGACAAGGTCAGTGGAAAGCTCTGTGACCTGGCCATGAACCAGAGCTACGAACACTTCCTGCTTGGAGGGCAGTCATGGATGTGATTAACGAAGAGGGGGAGGGCAAGGCAGCCTACGAGGCTGCTGCTGAGATGTCCCTGGCAACTGTGCTGGACTGAAACCTGCCCAGGGCCTGCTCCCCGTCCCCCATCCACATACCTTTGGGATTAGGGTTTAGGTAGTGTTTGGAATTTGTTCAGCAATTGGGCCATGAGGTTGACACCTCTCTGATCCCACTGGTCAAGTTAGAAGTCCATCAATTTGTCCTTCCCCCAGGAAAAAATGCATAGTTTTTCAAAACATCACTCTTTGTTTATGTTAAATGCGTGAGAACCCAAGTCCTGAAATGCAAAACATCAGAAGGCTGAAAATATCAGGGTGACACACACCCTCCCTGATGAGCATCAGGGATAGAGCCTGGTCACCACCTACAATCCTACTGTTGTGCCACCAGCGACCCCAGAGCTGCCGAACGCTTATGGCAACTGGTGAAGCTCAGGTGGAGACTGGGAAGGGGCTCTGTGTGTGTGGGTATTGAAAGCCCCTCACCCTGCTCCTGCTGCAGCCACCTCCGTGGAGAGGTGATCCCCTCCTTGAAGAGCTGGGGCTCCTAAAGCTGCAATTTAAAAACCTTTGTGTACAATCTGACCCTCTCTGGCCTGGACAGAGAGTGCTCATTATTCCCATCCTCTAAAGGAACAAAACACTGCTTTCATTTCCCCTTCCACTCAGAAACGTGGCTCTGTGGATGGCAGCCTTGTCTCTCAGTGCCAGTGAAAGTGTTTGGCTTTACAGATTATATTGATGTTTAGCACCAGCCCCTGCAGCTGGGCTTACTAAAAATAGCCTTGGAGAGAATACAGTGAGGAAAAAGTCAAACTGTATAAAAGGATTTAATTTATTTTTAAGTGCTGAACTGATGTTAAATTTCAGCCTCTCTCTCAGCAATGCGTATTACCGAGTGCTCTGTGTAAATGGTGTTAAGCCTCTGGGTGTTATCAGCTAATGATTCCTACCCAGCTGTATGTCAGTCTCTTCTGACTAGGTGGGATGGTGTATTTACTGAGGTGGTGGGAAAAAATCCCAAGACAATAGAGAAAAAAAGCCACGAAAAGATCATCGCTGCATCATTAAGAATTGTAGAGTCAGACCTTTCCCTGCCTGAGGTTTCCTTTGCTGTCTCCAAGCAGTCTCCTTATCCTTCTCCACTGTGCTGGTGAGAGTTCTGCTCCTGTGTCCATCCCTACAGTGTGTAATCAGCATTAACATCACCTTGGAAAGCCCTGTTAGAAAGAACTTTAGTGGGTTCTGTTTTTCTTAAACAGGAACCACCTGGAAGATGAGTAGGTAGAATCTAAGCTTCTCCCTAAATTTTTTCTAGCTGCTGTTAGACAGCTTTTTGTTAGCTGTTGGTGATGGGATTCAGGAAGGTTCAGCATCTAATAAGTTATTCTATTTGGTAAATGGGAGATTTCAACAGTAACTCTGTGTTCAGGTTGTGAATAGTCACAGCCTCTTTTAACACGATGCATCCAAGACAAATTATTTGGAGGGAAATGTTTTTTGCATTCCACAATACTTTGGTTATTCCTAAGTGTGATGACCCTACTGCTTTCATGATGTGGGAAATCCACATTCCAGTCATAATGCTGAATAAAGCAAGTTGTGGAAGCAGCCCATGTTCTTTAATTCCAAGGAATTGCCTCAGAATCAGGCTACAAACAACACGATTGGGTTTTTGGTGTTAAATCCTCTCTGGATCAATTGCATTGATTCCATTAAACCACAAGTCTGGCTGTTCAGTACAATATCTATTTGATTATGTTTTGTTGTTGCCACATAGATTTATATTGAATATTCAGACGTTTCCTCAAAAGATAATGTCACTCCTCATCTTCTGTTTGATACAAATCACTGTAGTATGTGAATTATAATTCCATGAAACATGCAGGAGGATTGCTTTACCTGAAGATGTCTCACGAGTGGCCAGTAACTCTTTTATTTTTGTCCTTTGATGAAATAGCAATTTATTTGGGTATCTGAGAGATTGATTTAGAAGTAGCCAACAAACAAGAAAGAGCACGTATTTCCCTCTTGACTTTTGAGGAGAATTGGTGTAAATGGGTAAGTTGTGGAGGTCTCTCAGGGCTTGTTGTACTGGTGGAATGCAAAGACAGGGCTGTGCATTGAGCAGAAGGAAGGTTCTATGATAATTTTGTGATAAATGTAGGACAAAGCTCAGGTTTTGGCCATAATGAGGCTCTTACTCTTGATTACCTTGGACAGAGGCCAACAGGACTCTTGATTTCAGTGGGAGCAGAACTTGACATATGAATTACATTTTCAGCTCTAAGGACCTAATTTTTCAAGGAGTTTAAAAGCTGAGGTGAGAGCAGGTATATTCATTACAAAGGTCTATTTTTGTGGGGTCCATTAACACAGTTGGAAGACAATGATAATGCTATTAAATGAGTAGATTTGAAAAACGCTTGGGAAAATTGTCTTGTTAACAGGAACCAATGAGCTGGTAACCTGAAATTAGACCAGTGGGACTTATTGTACTTTAGAGATACTTGGAGCTGAAGGGAGAATGTTCAAGATTTTAAGCACAGAAAATACATATTTCTAAATTCTGGGTTAAATTAAGAAAGCATGATTACATGTGTCTTTTAATATATCCCAACTTGTAAAAATTCCCAGTAAGACCTTTGTGCCAAAATGAAAATAACAATCTTGACCTTAAATATTTTGTAGCCAAGCATAAAGGAGCTTTGGCACTGGGTGATGTTTGAAAGAGATTATTGCAGGAGTTTGCTGGGTTTTTTGTCTGTCCTTTCAACTGTTGAAGGCTTTGAAAAAATGGTACCTCTATAAATGCTTTTTCCAGGAAAGATCTGCTCTTTGCTGGTGGAATATTCTGCAAGTTTATTGGTTTATAAAAAATAAATTCAGAATTATGTGAGATCTGGAAGTTGTCACTAATATAGTGCACATTAGGGTAACCTAGTGCTTTAGAATTGTGCAGAAATAATGGGGTGATGTACTGGTTTTATGTAAGTCTTTCATGAAGAGAGAATCTAAAAAATCTGATTTAGCTGGAACTTGTATTTTTTTATGAACTGCATTTCATAAATGACTGAATGTGGCCAAGGACAACTGGGGGAAAAGCCAGCAAATCAGCAATAAATCAATTGTCATTTTTGTCAGGCTAGGGATGTTCAGCACTGGTTTTCTGAACAAAAATAAACAATTTTCTTAATCACAGAGAATGTTTGATGTTAAATGAAAATTTCAAAGAAAACGGATATGGATAAGCTGCATGATTATATTGATAGAGTATTGTTATGACACACCTGAATAATGACCATATGATGCCATATGCTCCTAGCTAATTAATATTCTTATTGGCTTAATGAGACTTGATCTTAAATAGGTAAAAACACAATTTAACAATATTTTAATAATTAAATATTATTTATTTAGATTTAAATTATTAGGAAAGGGACATTATAAACAGTGATGCTTCAGGCAGGGTAAATAGTAGACATGAAATACAGTTTAAGGCTGAGTGAGTGTTTTACATTCAACTCTGTCCTGGCTGCTCATCTGAACCACAAAAGCAATTCCAGCCTCCCAAAGCCTCTTGTAACATTTTGGCACCTACAGGGCCTTTGGCAAAATGAACTACATTTGGACTCACGGGAAGGAATTGCCACCTGGAAGGAAGTAGGAATATAAGTTAAGGGTAAGTTGCCTCTTACCCTTCTCCTATAGGAATTATTCAGTGTTTTTCCTAAATCTCACCAGATAAAACTATAAATCTTCTCAGTGCAATTTCAGACTTTCATTTAATAGCATATGCAGCAAATCTATAATTTAATTTATGTACCTGTGGAGGTTGTTAAGCAAGATAAACCCTCACATATTAAAATCATAATAGAATTTATGCAAATGCCATTTCCCGCCTGAAATAGTGGGTACTATTTGTCAAAACAATTTTTCTTTCCCTAACACAAGCTCTGTGTTGCTGCTGTTGGTTTTCATTTTGTTGTTTTAAACCAAAGTAGCGACCAAAAATAATTTGAAACTGATTTGATGCTTAATTTTTCATGTAAAAAACCTTCAACAAAGCAACACCACCAACACCTATGGTATGAAAACAGTAATTGTCAAAGCAGCAGCCTGAGCCTCTACCTGAATTTTCAAACTTTAAATCTGAACTGTGCACTCTGTTAAGTTCTGGTTTAGAATGTTGTATCTTTATTATATTAATGGAAGAATAATGATATTTTGGCTGGGAAAATGCTATATGGCTTTATCCCAGGCTTTACATCCTTCCTCTCCTCTTATGCATATTTTAAGACTGGTTTCTTTCCCCCTTTTTGGGGAGGAGGACAACTCTTCCTCTGATGTTTTTTCCCTGGATATATTAGTAGGAGTGACCTCCCAATTATCTTTTTTTTTCCCTACCAAAGTGAAAATTCAGATAATGAGCCTAGTGGTGTAAATGCTGTGTCATGCTGTGATCCTTCTCCCTGGGTCCCAGATCCCGGTAGTTTCTGACACATGGGGTGAAATATATAATATTGTAATTACATATAATTTAATTGACATGATATGATATGATATGATATAATATAATTAATATAATATAATATAATATAATATAATATAATATAATATGTGGTGAGAAGAGTCTTTTGTTAGCAGGGAATGCACGGAAGTGCTTTATTTTCTGTTTCCTTACTGTGCTCCTGTAGTTTGGCTTTGTGATTATCGGTCATGGCTTGTGTGAATGCAATTTCTCACATTTGATTTGTGAGCTGTGGTCTCCTTAACCATGGCTAATGTCAAATACTCCCTCTTTTGTAGCATTATCTCTAAAACGATAGGAATGGTTTTGCTCCAGAGATTACCTAATTAATTCTTTTCTCTGTAGCCAGGATGTTGTGGGAGCTCACTTTGAGTATTGCTTTACAGTTCTGCACTAAGTTGGCTGACGTGTTTATCTTTTTCCCCCCTGCATTTATAATCTTTCAGTCTTTAACAACTGTTCTGTTATATTTACCAAAGTTTGAAGGGCTCAGTTTCCTGTGAAGGTAGAAAAGTTAAATTAATCTTTGTTGTAAATAAAGAAGATTTTAACTGTGAAATGCCCTCTGGAGCTCTGCTCTGCCTGCTTTGTTCTTTAAAAACTGAAACTACTTTAGGGATTCTGTAAGATTCTGATATAATTCCTGGATTTTCATTGTAAGTGAGAGATGACCAAAACAAAAAATAGGTCAAGCTTTGGGGAAATTCAAACCTAGATCTGTTAAAGGAACTGATGCCTTGAGAGGCTGACCTAGCACAGAGACTGGGCAGAGCTAAGAGAATAAAGTAGATATTTATTAAAAGACCTTTAGGACACACCTTGGGCAGGACAAGAGCCTGGCCAGGGCCACACCCAAGGTGGACCCAAAATGGTCACAAAATGGACAAACGGTCACTTTGATAAGTTTTGGTCCATTTGCATATTGGGGTGTTTTGTCTACTTACCCTGTAAAGTGAACTCACTGACACTTGATATGAAGCTCAGAGCTACACCCCTAGGCAGCACAGAATCTGAAAAATATGAAAATTAAAACTAAAAGCCTAAAAGCTAAAACTTGAGGCTTCTGCTTTGTTCTGTGCATAGCTCCTGCTGCTCTGCCACAGGATTTATGCCCATGTGAAGAGTGAGGTGGAATTGGAACTCTGAAATTTTTGAGGTGTTCCTCTATTTCCATAAGCATTTCTGATGCTCAGCCCACCTTAGAGTCAAGCCTGAAATGTCCGTGATTTATTTTTTTTTAATCACATTTTAAAAGGTGACTCATTGTGAATGGTTTTATTGTATGTTGGGCTGGGAAGGACAGATAATNCAACACCACCAACACCTATGGTATGAAAACAGTAATTGTCAAAGCAGCAGCCTGAGCCTCTACCTGAATTTTCAAACTTTAAATCTGAACTGTGCACTCTGTTAAGTTCTGGTTTAGAATGTTGTATCTTTATTATATTAATGGAAGAATAATGATATTTTGGCTGGGAAAATGCTATATGGCTTTATCCCAGGCTTTACATCCTTCCTCTCCTCTTATGCATATTTTAAGACTGGTTTCTTCCCCCTTTTTGGGGAGGAGGACAACTCTTCCTCTGATGTTTTTTCCCTGGATATATTAGTAGGAGTGACCTCCCAATTATCTTTTTTTTTCCCTACCAAAGTGAAAATTCAGATAATGAGCCTAGTGGTGTAAATGCTGTGTCATGCTGTGATCCTTCTCCCTGGGTCCCAGATCCCGGTAGTTTCTGACACATGGGGTGAAATATATAATATTGTAATTACATATAATTTAATTGACATGATATGATATGATATGATATAATATAATTAATATAATATAATATAATATAATATAATATAATATAATATGTGGTGAGAAGAGTCTTTTNTATAATCTTTCAGTCTTTAACAACTGTTCTGTTATATTTACCAAAGTTTGAAGGGCTCAGTTTCCTGTGAAGGTAGAAAAGTTAAATTAATCTTTGTTGTAAATAAAGAAGATTTTAACTGTGAAATGCCCTCTGGAGCTCTGCTCTGCCTGCTTTGTTCTTTAAAAACTGAAACTACTTTAGGGATTCTGTAAGATTCTGATATAATTCCTGGATTTTCATTGTAAGTGAGAGATGACCAAAACAAAAAATAGGTCAAGCTTTGGGGAAATTCAAACCTAGATCTGTTAAAGGAACTGATGCCTTGAGAGGCTGACCTAGCACAGAGACTGGGCAGAGCTAAGAGAATAAAGTAGATATTTATTAAAAGACCTTTAGGGCACACCTTGGGCAGGACAAGAGCCTGGCCAGGGCCACACCCAAGGTGGACCCAAAATGGTCACAAAATGGACAAACGGTCACTTTGATAAGTTTTGGTCCATTTGCATATTGGGGTGTTTTGTCTACTTACCCTGTAAAGTGAACTCACTGACACTTGATATGAAGCTCAGAGCTACACCCCTAGGCAGCACAGAATCTGAAAAATATGAAAATTAAAACTAAAAGCCTAAAAGCTAAAACTTGAGGCTTCTGCTTTGTTCTGTGCATAGCTCCTGCTGCTCTGCCACAGGATTTATGCCCATGTGAAGAGTGAGGTGGAATTGGAACTCTGAAATTTTTGAGGTGTTCCTCTATTTCCATAAGCATTTCTGATGCTCAGCCCACCTTAGAGTCAAGCCTGAAATGTCCGTGATTTATTTTTTTTTAATCACATTTTAAAAGGTGACTCATTGTGAATGGTTTTATTGTATGTTGGGCTGGGAAGGACAGATAATGGAGTTTTGATAACAAAATATCAGAAAGTGGAAGAGATCTCATTATTGCAGGAGTTGAAAAGTTAACATATTTATTAAAAAGTTCTGACAATTGTGACAGCCATCCTCTCCTGTAAATGTCAGTGTATTATAAACTTGCATAGCTTCCTCCTTGTTTGTCAGACTCTTGTCAATCACTGCAATTATCACATAAATCAGAAGTCACAACATAAACTTTCTTTACTTCCCTGCTGCATCATTTTTAAGCTTAACATATGATGGAAGCTGTGATTTGTTTTTCTGGAATATTTGACAGCTGCTTGCTATTAATAGGATTTTTTTGAAAGCACTGCCTTTGAACCCTGCACACTGCTCTGAATGCCTGGCCACTACAGCGGAAACCTTTGCCCGGGTTTATTGCTCTTACTGCACCTGGATTTTAATGGAATATTGCAAACAGGACTGTACGAAATCTTACATAACTGACCCAAAAAGGGAGATGCAAAAAGGGAAAAATATGCAAGAAGGGGAGTTATATGATGAAAGCTTAGAGAAAGGGGAAAAAGTTTAATGTAAAGACAAGCAAGTTGCCTTTGGTAAAAGGTTGGTCATCACAGAATTGGAGATGTTTATTTTTGTGCATCCTGGGTACCTCAGTCTGTTTTAAAGAGAAATCTATTGTGCACCATGTTCTGGTTGCATTTTTCTATTCCGTGTGCAACCATATGATGAACCATAGCTCTGTTTTTCTTCGCTGCTTTTGCAGTAGCGTGTTCCAAAATAAATAATTTTTGCAGCTGAGTGGAGATACTAAAGACAAAACATGCTGGGGCTTCCCCAGATCCTTCCAGCTGTGACAACAGAGAGGGCTCCAGGTTCTCCATCGAAGTGTGTTCTCACTGAACAGACTATGTGTTTGGATTTTAATTCCTTCTGCCCCCCTTACTCTTAAATTTCCTTTTATGCCTGTGCTGAATAATGCATCTAGAAACCTGCAATAAATGGGTTATGATAGTTGAGCTTTTAAATTCCTGATGGTGCACAACTGAAGTCAATGGAGACTTACCTCAATGAGTGCAAGATCAAACCCTGAAGTAGGCTATTGCTGCTGAAACAATTCCATGTGTTGTATATATACACACACACATATAGATACATATACACTAGCAGACACTGAGCTGTGTTGTTAGTGGCTTTTCTGTTGCCTAATCCAATCTGATGTGTTTGCACAAATAGCTCTCAGATTTAATTCTTTTTGGTTCCTTGTTTATGATTTCTGAGCCGTAAAACAGAAATAAACCTTCAGGACAGTAATTAACAAGTCGTTAAGTTACTGTTTTATTTTAGTGTTTGTTTAGAGTATGAAAGGTTTTATGCTTTTCATAAATTGGTTTCCCAGGAAATGAGTCCTTCAGTGCTATTCTGGCAAAATCCAGCTGGCAAGGATGACTTGAATTGGCACTGTATCCTTCTCTTCAGAGCTCTAGCTGTATTTGTATCCAAAAAGGAAATGATAACCAGACTAGTTATGAATTACCTGAAAAAAGCTTAACAAACAGATCCTGTTCACTGCTTAGGTCTCTCAGGAACTCAGCGGTGTGGAGTTCCTTAGAGCAATTTCCTACTTTGTCTTCATGCAAAGTTTGTTTCAGCCTGGCCACAAATAAACAATGAAGTGATGGGGATTTTTGTTTGTTTGGTTGTTTATTAAAAATTTCAAATTCATGTATCATATCATCTCCTGTTGGGGGTTAGATTTGTTGGTTTTGATTTGGGGTTTTTTTCTCCTTATATAATTTTTTCTGTAAGTCGCTAAGAAACTAACTCCTGGGTGCTTTTAGGTACTCAGGCAGAACAAAGGGGCAAAAGGAGAGGAGTTGTCTCTGGGAGTTTGTCTTGGAGGGGGAGATAACGTGAGTTTTGGGGCCGGTAAAGGACAGGGCTGGGGGCAGATTCTCTCTCTCGCTCTCGGCATCAGAGAGAGGAGGGCCAGGCTGCTGCTTGCTATTTATAATTTTTGCTTGATAATCAACTATTGACACATGTCAACAGCGTGCAAAATCAAGTTAGTCAACTTCGTATTATTGATCAGAAATTTCTGGCTTTTTGCTTGAAATTCTAAAACAGAGCAGTAATATCAGTGACTTTTGAAAGATCTAGATTTGCTTTACCAGAGTATCCTTGCTATCCTTAAGGCCCAGATTTGCTTGCTCTTCTTTTAGTCTTTCTACAGACCTGAGCAGATCTGTGCTCTCTGTGTTCTTCATGAACCATCTGGAAACAGTGAAATTCAGAGAATCTGGAAGTGTTGGGAAAATTAATTATCTGTAACAGGTAAATTTGCTAAACTTTATGCCACTGTGCTACTGATTATTTATACCTAAAAATAATCTGATGTTTTATGAGGTTGAGGTGATTCTCAGGAAGTGGCATCACCTGACTCACCAAAAATGTGGATCCTATTGATGCACCATATGGGACACATATTCTCAAATGCTACCAAAACAAACACTTAAATACATCTTTCATGTTTTCTCTCATCCACTCTTATGAATGGAGTTTATAAATCTTTGCTCTCTGTGTCCAGCTGAATGAAGTCAGATTTCCTATTTAGAGAGTATCGAGCAATCCTGTTCACACTCAGTCTCTTCTAAACTAAAACATAACTTTTTTTTTTTTTTCCTGCCTGGATTATTTTTTATCTTCTGTAAGTTAAACAAAATGTTAAGTGCTTTGAGAGGATGATTAAACAGACCATTTTAGTAAATGACTCTGACCGTGTAATTTACTTTAAAATCAGGTTTTATATCCAGACCATATTCTTGTTCTGTTTCACTGAGGATGTTCTCAATTTGCAGGTTGTGCAGATGTTTGTTTTAAGATTTTTCCAGCAGTTTGAAAGCTGTATGTAAATTGCTGCCTGTGGAGAAAAAAGATTTTTTAAAAAAAGAGGCAATGAATACTTTTGCAAAGTGAATCATTGCCATAGATGCATATTGGAATAGCAATGGCAGTTGTGTGATTCTTTCCCACAAATTTTTAAATTTAATTTTCGTATTTTTACTCCTAAATCAGAATTGCAGCTGTAGAGGTGAAGAAGAAGAAGAAAGGTGCCCACAATACACTTTCTGCAAGCCGTCCATAATCTGAATGTTGAGCTGTTTTTCTTTATAAAGAGCTGCAATATAACTTTTAACTTTACTAATTGTATTTTGGCTTGAGGTAGAATGACACATTTCCAAAATACACCATTTCCATAACTGCACAAACAAGTTGTTTTTATAGTACATTTCCAGTATGATTTACCATGCCATATGCAATCTGTTAACATGGCAGTGGCAGCATTTAGTGAAGAATAGCAACAAGATAAAAGTTTTAGCCTTTCCAGAATTTCTCAGTGTTACATCTTCTTTTTGGTGCGTGTTTATGTTTTGTTTGCGTTTTTATTTTTCTCTTGGACTTACCACAAAGCATTAGATCATTTTGTGCTGAAGGGTTTGCTTGTTCCTGTGAGCCCTGTTCTCTCTTGGTGTTGACCCAGTGTGTCACATTTATTTTCCTCAGACTTGGAGAAGCACTTTCTGTGCTATTCAATAGTGGTCTAATACAGTAGGATCTGACTGATGAAGGAGGAGCTGCCTATGAGATTCTAGTCCTAAAGACTGTCTTTGGTGGTTTAAAGGGTACTTAAAACTAGTTTTAAATATGTGTTCTGGGACCTTAAGCAATAGATAAGAACAAGCAGTGGTGCCTGGCCTAGATGTAACATTATTAAACTTTGTCATTTATGCCTTTTATTTTCAGTCCATATTCGCCCTCATCTTTGCATCCCAAAATTTGGATTTCACAATAAAATGGATAGTCATCCTAACCAAAAGTGTGTGATATAACTGTTCATTTTTTCTTTCCTTTTTGTCTGTACTTGATACTACCACTGTATGAAAATGTTCTGTCTTTAAGTTAACTGGAGCTGAAATGGAAAATAGCTCTCTTTCTCTGCAGCCATTGTAATAATCAAAAATTAAAAGAAATCCATAAAAAATTATTAAAATTCTTTGAACAAAACTCTGTAATGCATGTAACCTAAAATATTTGAAATCATGTGGTGGGCTCTATGTGTAGTCAAAGCCATGAGGAAGATTTTAGAAAAATGCCAAGAGGAGCACTATATCTTCATAAAGACTTTTTTTTCCTGGAATTTAAATATTTAAAATATGCTTTTTGACACAGGGGTTTTTTGTTGCTGTTGTTAATGTAGTCTTTATTAGGCTGGCAGCCTCTTTTACCTAAAAATCTGTACTGTAGATGAATACCGTACATGCAGTAAGTGTAAAGAGAATTAATTACCTGTTTGTGAGTACACACAGGCCGAGCAGGAGTCTGGGGAATTACCATATGCAGAGCAGGGCCTGCAGGAAGCCTGACGCTGTTTTACACCACAACGACACAGACCACAAGATTCAGAAGGCTGAAAATGACTCCTCTATTTTTGGGATGTGTCTCCCTTTTATACTATTCTACACAGACAATTTGATTGGTAACACAAAGGCAAACCTCTTCACTCACATTGATCAGAGCAGAGGGACATCAAGGAGAAGTCCCTCCTAAGAAAAGGAATGAATAACAAAGTTACAACTACAAAAACATGTCTCTTGTTCACAGAAAATTCCCTGGGGAAAGAATTCCAGAAAACCAAAACATCTCAGGCACGAAACCAGGGCTACATCAGCCAAGGGGTGCTTTCCACAAGTATTTTTATCTTGTACCTGTTCTCAGTTAATCACAGCAGAGCCAGGAGGGTTTGAGAGGCTCTGCTGAGGAATGACTTCCAAAGCTGTGTACAGTGCTCTCCTTATCTCCTGCTGTTGGGAGCACTGTCAGTGTGGGATAAAACTTACACTTCCTAAGGAGCAGAAAGCAGAGGCTTCCTGACTCTTCAGCAGTGCACAGCACTGCTGGTGCTGCCGCCACTTGCAAGCAAAATGGCAAATGTCCTGGAAGTGAGTTTCGTTTGGGTGCTGCAGGACTTATCCTTTGCCCTGTCTGCATTTTTAATCATTTGTAAAGCTGACTGGAATTTTAAAGAGAGGAGAAGTCCTCATTTGAAATGTTTTAATTCACCCTTTATTTTTTGGAAAGCATTAGTTGCAATTAAGGATGCTCCAACCAACTAAATTAAATCATCTGGCTGGAACTCCAGAGGCAATTACCACTAGTGTTCGTTATTTTTCAAATTCCTTAATCAATTTCTTAAAATACAAATTGCTTCTTTATTTTTCTGAGGTGCTCTGATTTCTTTAGTGAGTAAACATGTTGTAGAAGCCTTTTGAAGAAATAGTTTAATATTTTAAACTCCGTAGCTGCTTTTCATGTTACTTGCTGACCACTTCAGTTAAAATGAATTAGAGCCTAGAAATTTAAGTGTCTTTTTGTATCCAGTTGTTGGTAACATTTTGTTCTACAGCTAAATTATAATTTAAGTTCTTATTATAATTAGCATCATCTGATTTTAAGAATGTTGAACCATTAGAAATGCTCCAACAGCTTAGAAGATTATGTAGTGTATAAGCCAGCTGGCAAACACTAAAAATGGAATATCTGTTTTGATGGTCTTGGAAACTGCTGAGTTCCTCTCTTGTATTTGGATACATTTTTAGGTTTCTGATTTCCCCACAATAAAGTGCTCAAGCCATTTTAATTGAAACATTTTTAAATTTGGAAATCTTTCTGTTTTTCCATCTTAGCATTTTGAACTTTTGAGATGTGGAAAACTTTCAGCAATTGGGCTATATTCCCCTTGTTTGTTTGTTTTTTCCTGAAGACATCTCTGTACATCCTACACAGAACGGACTGGTGTGCTGTTGTCTATTCAGGTTTTTCTTGTTGGATAAACCTAGCAGAGCCAGCGTGAATGGGACTCACTTGAATTTGTGAAAGAAAGGATATTTGATATCACACAACCCAAGCCATGTTGGGTAGCCCTATTCAGCTCAGTGTAGGCACTTGACAGGTAGATTTTGATCAGTGGTTCCCATTGTTCAAGTTTTTTTCATGGCCCCAGCTTCTCACCCACAAAGTAATTCCTCTGAAATCAGAAACTGAGTGTTCCCTCATTACGAGGAGAGGTAAATTCTCGGTTCAATCCACTTCAAGAATAAAACCCTTGCTTATTTATGTGGGAGGGCTGGCAGTGTTGACTGTATTTATTTTATCCAGCTGAATTCCTCTGTAACTTACATGTGTGAGTCTGATTATTTGTCAGTTGTGATCCAGGCAGGTCATGACCTGCGATTGTCTTACAGTCATGCACAATCAAAAAAGGAGTGAGCAGCTTCTGACACTGACAAATATTAAAAAATTTTGGCATCTTTCTGTTGGCAAATTGCTTGTGAACAGATGGCAGAAGTTTCAGATTTAGTCAAACATCAAAGTTTTTCCTGTTCTGCCACCTGAAGCAATCAGATCTGAAGCCAGTCGAGTAAGTGTAAATTTACAGCTAATGTGTGGTGGAATAATTTATGCTCTTCAGACTTGTAGATAACTTGAATGCATAAACACCAACTTTTCAGCAAAGGAAGATTTTCTGAGAGTTCTCTAGCAGTGTGGCTGTTGTGTTGGTTAGTTCAGCTAGTGGTTTTGTGAACTTTGGTTCTTAGTTACAGTCTGATCTAACTCCCACAGAATTAAAAAGTCATTATCTTTGATGAAAAATGCATATTTTTGTGTTCTCTAGTGTTTACTGTGATGACAGACCCCAAATCTCTGAGGTGGCTTTCACAGACTGAGTGTGATGGAGGAGTAAAGCTCTCTGTGGTCTGAAAGTCCTGTCAGGAGCTGATAGTTATGGTTTTAGTGGAAAAATATTTATTGAAGTGAAATATTCATCAAGTAGATATAATAAATTATTTTTATATCTATATTTATGCATAGAAATGTTTTATGAATAGGATGAAAACAACAAAGATATTTATGTGAAGTTTAATAAACATTTTTACCCTGGTTCTTCTGCAAAAAATAGCATTTTAACCCTGCTATTTATCTGTCTATTTTGAGGGCTTCATTTCAGACCTTCATTTCCTCATGAACAGTTCAAATGATGCTCAGGGATACAAAGGATGCAGATGGAGATCCACTGCAATGTGATATTTTGATGAGAATTTTTGCTACTTTGATGGGGATTTTGAGTGAGAAGAGAAACAGTTCAGGTTGAGAAGCAAACAAAACTTTGGCAGGAGTGGTGTGTTGCGTGACAGCATTTGAAGGAGTTATGGAGAAATTGGCATCAGGACCTGGCTTCTGCCTGAGCTCTTTCACTCACAGTTTTGTCCAAGACAATATCCAGAAAACCTCTTCAGTGAGATGATTTTAATTGCTAAGCATCTTTGTGTGTTTTTTAGTGTGTGAGATTTTTGTCTGATTTTTTTTTTTTTAAATTAATCAAGAAGGTAGGAAACTTCCAAGAAATATATTATTGTATAGTTAGGAGAGGAATTGAATTTAAAACCAATCAGCTTTTTGTACATTTCTGCATTTACATGGGGTTTTATCCAGGGTCATTGCCTCCACTTCTGATTTATCATTGAGAATGGAGTAATTGCAAAATAAATGTAGTCACTGAGGCAAAAGTAATGCACATGACAGGTGCCAGGTGGATTTAGATGAGACCAGACTTAAACCTAGAGGCTGCCTTGGTAAACTAAGATACTGCTTCAGTGCTGAGGAGAAAATCAACGTGGAGATGTCAAGGGAGACTTAAAACAACTTAAGATGTGCATTTCCATTCTCTCCTGTTCTTCTGTGGACTTCAAAGAATCTCAGTCTTTTAAAATTCTAAGATACATCTCTGATTGTGCATGAAAAATTTGTGATTATCTAATCCAATTTGTATGGTAAGAGGGTGATTTCTTTATCCTCCGCATTACAATTTGTGTCCCTGATTTGGCAGTTCCCTGTGGAGGACAGGTTCTTTTATAGGGTGCTTAAATCTGATTCTAATTTCACATAAAATCTAAAAGAATGAGGAAGCTTTTAAAATAATGCTTGATCACTTGCAACAACCACATGGATTGTTATAAAGGGAATTGTAAACAAATTTTTTTCTGCAACACCATAGTGTAATGAACGTATGGTAATGAATTAATGAAAAATTGTGATTTATCAAGCTTTGATGACTGTTCCAGGTGACCTGCCCTGTGCACAGGAAGGTTGTGAGAGAGTGGTGAGTTGTGTATTTGTAGTGGGCTGACCCTGGCTGGACATGAGTTCCTCCTTCCTCAAATTTTTTTTTTGCTGTGGTAAGAAAACTGAAGTTTCTTGCATTACCAAAGCAATGCTTACATATTCTGACTTGAAATCTAATCTGTGTGTTTTTTGTTAAACAACACTGAAAATTCTTGCTGCCTATAACAGAAAACTAGACTTTGAATTATACCTAAACACTTAAATTTCCCCGTGCATCAATATATTTTAGCTTCCCTTGTTGCATAATCTTTATAAATTAATTGCCTTATTAAAGTGTGTAGATTTATGTGAGTTTATTGGCTTGTTGTACCTGGTTTTGCTCATAAACAACAGTAAGCACACTGATTTACAAGTGCTGTTGATAACTTATCAAGTACAAATGCAGATGTGTTTTTGTGGGACCTGTTAGGGTGGAAGCAGGGAAATAGTTCATTTGAATACATTGCTACAGTGCTATCAAATTCATGCTGTGGTTGTAGGGTTTTTTTGTTGCTTATATCTCTTTTTTTATTTTTCTTTATGCACTACATGTAACCTCTGGCTGTTTAGGATGAGCTAGAAAGGTACAAGCATATGTTCTTAGATGATGATTACAGACAATACTTTGGCAATCCGTGGTTTTGAGGCCAGATGGCCATCAAAAACCCCATAACACTTACTGGTTTGCAAGATTTATTTTCTAGAAACAGAACAAGCTGCATATTTAAAAATGAAAAAAAATGCTGTAGATCTGCATAGCTACATTTGTTTAGTTTGAGAGCAGCCATATGCTTCCATGTGGAGAGTGCAACGTGTCACTGCTGCAGCAGATGGAGGTGCAGCTCATAACTCCCCTTGGTGTGGGGAGTTCTGCAGGAGGTTGTGGTGCCCTCTTTGCTGTTCTCAGCTCATTTAAGGCACCCCAGGGGCTCTAGAACCTCACTCAGACTGATTTTGTACTGCTGAAAGGAGCTTTATGTGGATCTCAGGACACGCAGGTTTCGTTCTTCTGTTCAGTGATTCTGGGTACAATCACACTTGTGAGGTGCAATCACTTCTTGCCAGGTAGTTGTTTCTTTATATGAAGATTTCCCCTCTCTGGTAGTCAATTAAGTAATACTGCACAGTGTGATACACAGAATATCTCCAAAAAATTACTTCTCTTGAATGCCAACTACATCTATTTTCTGCTTAGGTTGCCCTGAATTTTGATCCCTCCAGCCAGTGCAATTTCTCTAAGAGCAATGTGCTGCAAAGTGATGGTGCACATGCTGGCTTACATTTTAGGACACATGGTTATTTTACTTCTTGAAGAGTGCAAGACACCCTAAACTCTCCTCCTTCATAATTTTCCCACTGAAGAGAAGAACTGGATCCCAGCAAACTGGTTTATTTTCTCCAGTAATCATTTGTAGCAATACTTAGAACTTTAAAAATGTGCTTTTAAGGTGTCAGTTTTGCTGCAGCCCATTTTGATTCACTCTCAGCTGTATTTACTGACTCCTTCAGTGCCCAAGAAATGCTGCCTTCACTATCAATTGTGTTATTGAGTATTTCCCTGTACACTTACTAGTATCTTAAGCATAACAGCACTATATCATACAGTCAGATAGACTTACTGTACTAATAAAAAATACATTGAAGTTGTGGTGTGCTTCAGATCCTTTAGTAACAAGAGACATTGCATTCAGAATATGAAAATTAATATCCAGTCCACATACCTTATTTATAACCTGGTGTTAATACCTAATCATTAATTTCAATAATGTATACACCATTGGAATTGACTTGGAAGGAGATGACTTTCCCATTACCTTTCCTATAATAAAAAATATTTCTATAAATAAATACTCTACAGGTTGAATGGCTAAATGTGCTGTCTCTACTCAGCTGATCTGCTTGGTGAGTAGGAATGTGGGATAGAATTGTTCAATTTTCTTCCTTATGTACTGAAAGACCCAACCTAGCTGGATTAAATTGCTCATTTTTAGCATTCATTAAAACAAGCCTGTGACAGTAATTGTGTAGCTGCTGAATTAAGACCACACAATAGGTGCTGCTTAATGTCTGAGATCTAACCTTCCTTAAGAGAAACCCATCTCCCCCGCCATGTTTGTGTATTTTAAGAGATAATATAAATCATCTTCTATAGTGATCCTCCCCACTTACTCCCTAAATGCCTTTTCAACTTTGATATTTGTACCTGGAATAGAAGAACAATTCTTACTTCGGTAGTATGAAATTAATCAACAGAGTCTGCTTCTTGGAGAAATTATATGACCCACCCCTCAAAAAACAAACAAAACCACGTTCGATCAGACACCAATCACCTCCAAAGAATGAGGCCTGGTGAAAAGAAAAATCATTGTACAGCCTTTGTAGCCAGAACAAGGTCAGAAGGAGGACTGCCAAGACAGTGGTATCTGGAAACTACAGGGACAATTTGACAACAAAGCCCTGTGTTAACATCACAGTGTTGTGTTTCTACTGAATTTCTTCAGCTGTTCCTTGTTTCAGGATTCAAGAAGACATCCAGTGATATCAGGATCAACATCCTCAGCTGATGGACTTTTTCCTGAGTTTCAATTATCTGGACTTTAAAGCAAGAGTCATTCACCTTAATTCTCCTAAAAGGGAGTAATTGTACCTCATGTAATGTCTCACATGCCTTTGGTGTGCTTTTGCAGATACCAAAGGATATGGTTTTAATTTGTGATGGTTGGGATCATGCAGATCTTTGGGGATCTGGTTCTGTTATTTCCGTATTCCTTTTAGCACCTGAGAGGATTGTAGCTCAAGCCTGAGTTCATCTGTATTGCATCCTGCGCATTTGGAGTCATACCAATTTACCAGGTTTCATGACAGAAGGTAATGCCAGCAGGTTTGCTAACCCTGCATGGGGAGCGCCTCAGCCTGAAAAAAACCTTACAGGCCAAAGCATCACATGATTTTCTCCATCAAAGTGCACACACTGCAGAAGCAGTTTCAGTTAGCACCAACTGAGCTGGTGACATTGTCAGTTCATGAGCTGGCTGTCATGGACTTGCTGCACCTTTACCAGTGGGGGTAAACCCCAGAGGCCTAAAAGCCTAAACCCCAGAGACCTAAAGGCCTAAAACACAGAGGCCTAAAGGCCTAAAACACAGAGGCCTAAAGGCCTAAAACACAGAGGCCTAAAGGCCTAAAACACAGAGGCCTAAAAGCCTTGCAGCTTTAGCAAACGGATATCACTCCTATTGATGAATTTGGCCAATTTAAATATGTGCACCTCCTCCTCTGCTGTGTGAGCACCTGCTCACACTGGAGAAAAGGGCTGTAATGCTATTGCCCACTGGAAGCTGGCTTTTGCAATTTTAGGTGTCACAATAGGACAAGAAATAAAGATGCTTGACTCCAGTCAGGAGGCAGTAGAAACCAGCAGGCTTATTTACAATTCATTCAGCCCTTTTATAACACGCTGTGCTAAAGGCACGTTATTGGTCCATAGCACTGACACCTCTCCCATGGGCTGAGGAACAGAAATAGCAAACAACACCTGTTGCTATGGGAAAGGAATATTGTTTACACAAGGTTGTTTTGGGAAAAAGAAAACTTCCCTTGAATGACCATATTTCCTACTGCAGTGCTTGTCAGCTTCTCATTTTGCAAAATTCACACTATAAATAACAATGCAAATGTGGAATATTTAAAAAGATGGTGTCTCTTGTTAAGGTCTCTTCCCCTGGATAATCCTGATGGCTATTGAGACAACTCAGCTTTTTCAATTTTTTTTTTTTTTTATGGGTTCTTTTTTTCCCTGGATTTTTCTTTTATCAATATTTCTTTTTCTAAAATATTAATCATATTTGATCTTGCTTGTAAGTTACTTTATGATTAAGAGGAAAATGAATATTTTCATGAGTGAATGTCTTGAATTAATGTTCTTATCATTAAAAAGGTTTAGGTTAATGTATTTATATGTGCATTAATGTAGCCTCAACACTTTGTCTGTCACTGTTTCTAAGAAGCAAATAGAAAATATATTCAAAGTGTACTTGATTTCCAGTGACTGTGCATAATAAATGGACATATGCTAAACATAATCACATATTTAAATGCATTAAACTGCAAGAATGATTTGGGATCTTTCAGCAAAGTTCAGTGAAGAAGTATGGGAACTGTCTGCAGTAATTGCCCTAGATTTAATTGTACCATTAAAGGCATGAGTGTTTATATTGTAACAATATAATCTGATTTAGGAAGAACTTGCAAAACATGGCAAGTAATTGTAAGTTTTCCATAACCAGTATTATTTGTGTAGCAGCACAATGCTATTCCTGTTCTTGTAGCAAGAGAAGAAGTTCCAGTAAGATATCATTTATAAATATTTAGAACTTATTTTCTGGAGGCATAACACACTTGAGGTAGAGTGGATTAGATTTTTAGAACTTCACATAAACAAAATATCCTGGGGGGCTTTTGTTAAAATCATGTAGGGGAAGATGGTCGCAGAATAAAAAAGTCTATCTGACAAAAACGTTGCCAAATAATCTTTGTGTAAATTTGGTGCTTTCAAAAGGTAAAATTTAAATGAAAAATTTCTTTTTATTTTTTCAACTACCCAGGCAAAGGGCCTAAATCATTGTCTTAGGAGCACTTCTAAGATTTATGGGGTTTTTTTGGTTTTTTTTCCTTGTATTGAGCTGGAAAGACTGATGTCCAGAGATGACCCAAGGTGGCAGCTGCAGTGAGGAGATGCTGGTTGGTGAGAGGCTCTTGTACATCTGGGTTGGGAGGTTATCACAGCAGGGAGGGGGATTTCAGCTCGAGGCCGTGCAGGATACAGAGAACTCCAGTGTTAGCAATCAGAGATACTTCAAGCAGCCTTTGGCTGGGTTTCAAGTATTTCAAAATGCCCTTCTCTGTGTACACAGTGCTTTTAATGTGCAAACAGGCTCAGGAAGTAGATGTTGCCACTACTTGTTTTTTAAAAATAAGCTTTCATCACTTTTTTTTAGATTAGATACGAAACTGGAAGGCAAAACAAACAGAAAGGCAACTTGACATAATTCTGAATTTCAGCACTATGCCACTAAGCCATCAAATAAGCAATAGGGGCTTTTTTTTCTGTGTTCTTCCTTGTTTTAAAACCAATTCAAGGTCATGGTTTGAATAGAAAAGTAATTGGATTTGAGACACCATATGTTGTGGGATGCTTATGACATCCCTAATGAATGTTATAAGGGTACTACTTCCAAAAAAGTGTTGACATTAGCATTGTAATGACTGTTGACATGAAAACTTTCATTAAGAGAAACATCTTGAAGTCAGTCTCATCTGATTTTTTTTTTCTTTTCTCTCCTCCACCCATCATGATAAGATGCCCACTCCTGAGACACAAAGGGCTTTGCTTACCTTGCCAGGCTCCAGCATGTCACAATCACTCACTAGATTTTACCGCCCTTCTACAGCACCTCCTGATTCACAGTGACAAATCCTGCACTATAAAAGCAACCAGATTGCACTGCTGTGTGTCTCCTGTTAGTCATTCCACAGTATTTATGGTGCTGCTTGCACAGAACGTTATTCCTGTGCTCTGTTTTGTAAATCAACCACAGGTAAATTCTGTTAAAGGAAAACACATTTTTAAGGCAGTAAAGTTTGGAAAAGTTTCTTTTTTTGCGTTTGTCTCCTTCAGTGTTTTTGTCTGAGAAGCATGAAGGTGATCTCAAATTTGTTCCCTTCTTGGTCAGCAGTGTAACTTTGAAGAATCCTTCAAATAAGGGACCTTAATATCATTTATGCAGGATCTGTTCTTCTCCTAAGTGTCCCAAACAAGCAAATTTCTTATTAATTTGTGAAAAATTATCATAAAAATTGCAAATAAAGAAAAAATATAGGAAAAAGAATTTGGTACTATTATTCTCAGATGTTAACATCAGAGAGATAATAAAACATAAAAAAATTCTGAGTAACCACGCAAACAAACATCATAAAGAAGCAAGCTGTTACAGTCTAACCATCCAACCTCATTCCTGCTTTGAGATGTATCCTTTCTCATCCATTTCATGTGAGCAGCAAGATCACATTCCTTTCCAAATCACAGTGCAGCATCAAGGCATTGTAAATAGAGCAGCCACAGTTTAGTTATTACTGGTTGCAGTTTCTCTAAACTTGAACCTGGCCTCAAATTTCTTCTGTTTCCATGGTTGCTTGCACTGGCTGGGAATGACAGTGATCTGTCAAAATGGAATGTTGGAGTCTGTACTTTGGTGAAAACACTTCTGTGTTGGAAACCACAATTGTTACGTGTGTGTGACACTGTGACAAAGGTAGGGAAGGCCAGGCTGGATGGCTTGTCCCTAATCCCTGTTTGATTGGGGCAGCAGGACACACTGACCATAATCATTTCGTGCATTTTGCTCTCTGTTGTGGCTGCTGCTGAAATTCTTGTGATGAAAACAAACTTGGAGGCAGGGGCAGCACAAAGCTTTCCATGTGTTCTGGCACTCTGCACCAAAAGTGGTGCTCAGTGCAGTTACTGCTGCTTCCCTTGATGTGCAGGGTGGGAAGGTGCAGCCCTGGTTCCGTGCCTGAGATGTTTTGGTTTTCTGAAATTCTTTTCCCAGGGAATTTTCTGTAAACAGGAGAAATGTTTTTTGTAACTGTAGCTTTGTTATTCATTCCTGTTCCCAGGAGGGACTTCTTGATGTCCCTCTGCTCTGACCAATGTGATTGAAGAGGCTTGTCTTTGTTTCACCAATCAAATTGGTCTGTGTAAAATAGTATAAAAGGGAGACACATCCCACAAATAAAGGAGTCATTTTCAGCCTTCTGAAGGTCAGAGTCTGTGTCATTGTGGTGTACAGCAGCATCAGGAAGGTGGTGAATCCCAGCAGTATATCCATGGATGTGTGTCTGGGGTCTGGCACTCAGCCTGCTGGGGACTCTCTCCAGGCTGGCAGCCCCAGGCTCTGGGCTGTGCAGATGAGCCTCTAGTGAGGTGTAGTGTAGACCTGATATTTTCTGAGCCTGAGCTCTTTTCAAGGGAAACTTTTCAACAGTTTTCTTTTTCCCAAAACAACCTTGTGTAAACAATATTCCTTTCCCATAACAACAGGTGTTGTTTGCTATTTCTGTTCCTCAGCCAATGGCAGAGGTGTCAGTGCTATGGACCAATAACGTGCCTTTAGCACAGCGTGTTATCAAAGGGCTGAATGAATTGTAAATAAACCTTCTGATTTCTACTGCCTTCTGACTGGAGTCAAGCATCTTTATTTTGTGTCCTATTGCAACAGTTTAGCTCACACAGAAGCACAACGCCCCAGAGTGGCACTGCCACAGGGAGCTGGTGGCTTCCTATAAAATATTATCAATCCCTGCTTGGAGAACTGAGCTGGCAGTTTGCCCTTTTGTATGTGCATGGGAACCCAGACAATGCTGCAACTGCTTTATGAGCCAACCTCATTTGTCTGGTTTAGATTTTTTTTTCTTTTTTTTTTTCTTTTTTTTTTTTTTTTAAAAATAAAAGANTTTTTCTTTTTTCTTTTTTTTTTTTTTTTAATAGAAGCAGTTGCTGCTTACAGGCTGAGAGAATGGTACTCTAAATTGTTGGTGGCAAAATACACCTCTGCCTTGCTGGGAATTCTTTTGCTGTGCATAGGAAGTATCTGGGAATAGAGAATCTGAAAGACACTCTAATAATTAAACTGAAGAGCTGTCTGAGCTGCCAGAATATGAATGACATGAGGAGGAATGTGGTGGGTGGGCTCTAAGCTGAAATCCAGCACCAAGGCTGTGCATCCTCAGTGAAGCTGCACATGGCACTGAAATCCTTGTGCACTGTGGTGAAAAAAGACAGCATTGAAGGATAGGTCTTCAGCAGAAATAAGCTGTTTATTAGAATATTTGATTAATTCCACCTACTTAAGTCTCTTTGTTTGTCTGTTTTTTGTTTTATTTCATTGGCTGTATCAGCCTTCCAAAAGGCAGAGCTGTGATATTTCAACTGAGATCATTTAGAGTCCCTACAGAAACCTTACCTGGGATAACGACCATGTCCTCTGACATTTCCCATGCTGAAAGCAAAGTTTGTCCCCTACGAAGAAGTTCCCTGTGAGACATGCAACATATAAGGAGGGGAAAGGGTCAGTTTCTGAAAGCTGAAACCTGGAATTATTCCACAATTCTTCATCCTTCGTATTTGGAATTACGCAGGAATTCATCAAGACTTTTAAAAGCCGAAGTCGTGTTGGTCTGCAGTTTGGGCTACATGATTTAATATCTCGAGAGTCTTTGACAGTTCACATGCTTCCAGGAGAGGCCATTACTTGCAGGAGGGCAGAGTCTCAGTGATTTAATTTTAGTTTAAGTGTCTCAGCTGCCCATCTGTGTGGGAGGAACATGGGCAGCAGGTGGGTGAAATGTGTGTCAATGGAGTTCCGTTTTTGTATCTTTTCTCCAATTTGAGGAACACATATAAAGAAATGTGTAATGAGAGAGGCCTCCAGTATTGTGAAACTTTGGCATGAATGTCTGGAAATGTCATTATTACTCCTAGTGCTGTCAAATTTAAATTATGTCTGAAAGGAGGCTATACTGCTCTGAAAGGAGCTATATTGCTGCCATCATTAAGGGGAAAATTCAGGGCAGAGGGAAAAGATAGATGTTTTCTCCCAAATTCTGTTATCTGCAATTGTGCTTATGACTTTCTATGTTGTCTTAACACTCCTTCACGAGATTTTTATCACATATTTGAATATTAATATATTTCCTCATCATGTTGACATATTCCCTTCTCTTTACCATGTGGGATTTACAATTGTTTTCTCATGCAGCACATTAAATTTGGCACTTATCCAGGAGTCCTTCAGGGCAGCTTTGCAGGGATAAACTTCCAGGGAGTCTTACTGCTAAAGCTTAGGTGGCGCAGCAGGACAGCAAGTGAAGGAAGCATAAGGCATTTCTGGTGATTTCTTTGCAGAACCCTTGAGGAAGGTTCACAAAATCTTTTGAGGTGGGTTCACAAAACCCTTGATGAGGCACATCCAAAATGGGCAATTGGGAAGGACATTCTGACCCTGACTCAGCATCGCCTTCCCTTGACCAAGTCCAGATGTGGTCCTGGTGCATTTGGACATGTGCTATGGGTGGAAATACCTGAATGCTTCTGAAAGTGGGATGTGAGGTGTTGGCTGTCTCCTTGTGCTGGGAATACCCACCCAAGGGTGAATTTCATAGCCCTGACCTTCCTTCTGGGGCAACTACACTATTCTCTGCTGATACTTAGTTCCCCTTGGATTTACTCTTGGCTCCAGCTCTTTCTCCCCTAATGGGGTGGGAGCATCTGCCTAAATTCATAAACTGTGCCAATATTTGTTCTGTTTTTCTAATACTTTTGAGGATTTTTTCCCTCTATTCAAAAAGTGTTGTTTTCCTGTCCTTAGAAGATTTAGTGTCTTGTTTTTCATTTTCTTTTCTGAGTATGTGTTTGACACATCTTTAGTTATTAGAATAGAAGCTTGACACTGTAGGAAACAGAAAATGTTTGCCTGCATTGCATTTCATATTATAAATGGTATTTATACAGGCTCCTTGAATAATTTTGCAGTGTGTTGTTAAGAACTGTGTTGAGCCATTTGCCAGTAAATCAGCATCTCTTACAGTAAACTCTCCATGCTTTGTCAGCCACTATATCTGGGGAATAAAATCTAATTTAAAAAATCCAAACATGGAGCAGTTATAGCTTATCTCCCTGAAAAACTTACAGTGCTTTGAGTTTAGGAACCAAATATCTGGATGTTTTTGGGGTGCAGTGTTCAGTACTAGAGCTTTGAGATGTAACATAAAATGTGCAAAACATCTGCCTTTTGCTACAAATCTGGTATCTGCAATAAAATACATTGGCTATTTACAGTTTTCCTTTTAGTTCCTGACTTTTGGGGAAGGTTCACCTCCTGAAAGGTGTAAAATTTTCAGCTTTGTGTCTCAGTTCGAGACAAGCTAGGAGGAAACGTCCTGAAAGGAGCATCTCCTCTAAAGAACGCAGGATTCGGCACTTCCTCCCCTACCAGTGATACCGAAGGAATTTCTTGGAGGAAAAGTGAAAAAACCCCGTTTATTTAACACTCAGAGTGCACGCAGCCACGGGGGAAATGAATAATGTTACACATTAAAACCTTCTCGCTACGGAGGAAGCGGGTGGATTTTAGAGTTCTGCTGGGCTTCTCCTCCCGAGACCCGGAGCCGGGATGCGGTGACCCGCGGCGCCCGGCGATGCTCTGTTCTCAGACTGAAGCTAAGCCGAATAGTTACAGAAAAAGCCACAGAAATCACCAGAGAAGCTGTATGCAGTCCCGGGAAACTTCTTGCCTCAGCTAACAGAAACGAAGCTAACAAAAAAGCAAAGCGTATAACTCCCTCTGCTGAGAAAGGACTGAGAGAGAGAGCGGAAGGCTATCTGTGTTTGAACACAGACTGCTGAAATAATTCCCCCGGTTTCCCCCCCTTCCTCCGGGTCCAGCGTAAAGTTACAGGACCCATTTCTGGGCTTAAAGCAGACAATAGGGGAACACAGTATCACAGAGTCACCCCAAGACACTCTGTTTTCAGACTGAGATGGAATTTCATTAGTGTTAACCCTGACCACTTTAAAAAGTAAAACAAAAAGATGGAACATCCTCCTCCTTTAATGTTAAAGATCAAGAGGCCAGGGTCACCAGTCCAAGACCTGGTGCAGACAGGGCACCCTTGTGCCAGCCCTCCTCATCTGAGCCTTCCACTGAGCAGTTGAGCTGTTGACAGTTTTGGGTTCCTTACAGTTTTCCATCTCCATCCTGAGTGTCCCCTGAAGGCCAGTCCTGGCCTCGTCTGACTTCACAAGCTGCAATCTTTCCAAAACACAGACTCCTGACTTTCCTGTCAGGTGCTTCTTGCACTGTTCTCTTCAGGCACAGGTAAAACAGCATTTTTGTCACACATTAAAGCTCCCTGGCTGCACCCTCACACTTCTCGTAGTGCCTGTTCTTCCATTTGGTGCAAATTATTCCTTGGTGCCAGGGCCTTTTCTGGCTTCATCTTGCTTTCTGTGAACTTAAATGTGGTACAACGTGAACATTTGGTATGGGAGATCATGAGGCCTTGACCCCTCTCCAGACTGAAAGAAAAACCAACCTGAAAAATCCCTCAGTATTCAAGAAGGTCAAACATGCACTGTGTGAACTTGTTAAACACATTTATTGAGTTCTTGACAGTAACCAAACACAGTGAATGACCATTATAAATAAGAAAAAAAGGCATTTGCTTTTACTTGGTCAGCTCCTGTTTTATCTGTAAAGAAAAATATCCCTTTCACCACCAATTTACAGGATTTAATGTTTGCCCCAATAATGGCTTCAGCAAGGAAAATGACAATTTTAAACTAAGATATGTTTCAACTGCTTTCTGCTTCTGAGCCCAGTTCCTGTTCATGATGGACCAGAAAGTAGAGTTAAAGTTATGCCACCTCTAAGTGCATTCCCAATTATCATTAACTCACTTGAATGGGCTGCAAACAAAGAAATGAACTAAAAAAAAGAAAGAAAAAAAAAAAAAAGAAGAAAAAAAGAGAAAAACACAAATAATGCATCCACAAGTAGTAGAGGCTTGTTATTTCAGAAAGGAAAAGAGAAATCAAAACAACTTAACTAAATTAATTTGTTAAACACATTTATTGAGCTGTTAATAGTAACCAACACAACATATGATCTGTTGTAAAACAAGAAACAGAAAATGGATATATTCTGATTTTGCCAAATCCTACTACATATATGTGACAGAGGGAAATATTTCAATTTCCTTTATATTCTGCAGTGATATATTTACAGTACTTATCTCTCAAAGTCTGTCCCTTTTTAAAGCAAATTAACAGAAAGATCATAACCTAGAAATAAGTTTCCTTTACAGTAGTCTTGTTCTGTCTTGTCAGTATCCATGAATGATAGTGAAATAATGAGAGCTTTCCAAGGATTACTTGGCACACAGAACACAACTCCACTTTGATGCTGTACTGAGCCACCTTTTTTCTTTTTTTTTTTTTTTTTTTCAATTGCGGGGTGGGGGAGAAGAGGAAGAATTTCATATGTACAAAGGCTGAAAAGTCTTTCTTTGTGACTCTAAATTAGTTCAGGAAAATTGTAATCACGTTTACTGTAATACCTTCTCTTTTGTTTTGTTTTGTTTTGTTTTGTTTTGTTTTGCTTTGCTTTGTTTTGTTTTGTTTTTAAATGGCCACCAATCACAAGAATGAATTTTGAGGAGTTTTCCAGTATGGCAGCTCTTTTCCCACAGCACATGGTGCATGTGAACCCAGAGAGGGAGGTTGGATGCATTGTAGATGATGTCAATTCCCAGACGGAGCATTCCACTGAGGATTTGAATTCTGCCTGCTCTGTCTCATTTGAGGAGCCATTCATTTACTGGAAGAGAAACAAACAAAAAACAATTATGCTTTAATAAACTCCAAGTATGAAACTAGTTTAACACCGTGAATCAAACTGATTTAACACTGTATTAGGCACTTAGACAAAATGTCTTAAAAAAGCCAGGAGGTTCAGTTTCCTCCTCTGCCTAGAAAAGAATTAAGTCTGAATGACTGTTTCTTTGAAGTACTGAAACACAGTCATGTGCCTTGCTGCTTTCTTTTCCTTTAGTGCTACTCCTTCATAACGATGCTGTTACTGCTGTGAGGGCACTTCAGCACCGTTATTTCAGGCAGTGTGTGTGCACGGGCTCAAAGATGCATGAGACACATCAAAGCTCAGTCGTGAGCCCCAGCTGTGGCAGGATGAGACTCTAGCTGCAGGTGACTGAGCTGCTTCATTGTTCATATCCACAGGTTGATACAACACTTGGCAATTAGGTGTTTGTTATGGTGGTGCACCTCGAAAAGGAAATTGTCTTATCAATTATTAATTTTGTTTGAGATAAGTTGTCATCAAGACTAGCTCATCCCCCTTTGTGGGTGAGTAAACCAGAGCAAAATGGACTTTGTAAGGTGAGAAGACTTTAAAATGAGGCTAGAAAACCAAGGGCCTGCTGTATTTACCTCTAAAATACATATTAGATGTCCCAGGCTGGTTTTTTGTCATGCTTTTCCTGCACATTTACTCATCTATTTCAAATGTGTGGCATTTGACTGACACAGTTATTTCCCCATATCTGGAGTTTTATGTGTTTTTATTTGTGTGCCTTGTTATTCCCTTGGATGTCTCAAAGGAAGGAGCTCAGTGAAAGCATAGAAAGGGTTATTCTGGAGGTGGAACGTACCTCTATACTGTAGTTTCTGTGCTCTATTGTTTGGGCAATCTTTTCCCTGTAAACTAAAGTTGATATTGGTTCGGATACATCGATTGTTGAGAGGCTGGACTGGTCTGAAATTGTCACTCATGCTCAGAAATATCTGTGATGGCTGATTCTGGCTTAGCAGTCGTAAAGAATGCATCTATAAAGACAAAACAAGGGGGTTTTAGTACTGGTTTTTGCTGTAAGTAAACAACATACAACACTATTAAATAGATCAGTTAATAAATGGAAGTTAAACAGAATTTCAGTGAAACAGAATTTCAGTAAAACAATTTAACTTTGACAGTTTTTAGTCAGAGTTAACTTAAAACCATTCCTTGTGTGCTCCTCTGTTTCTAAGCCCCATTTTAAATGAGAGTAACTAGTTCTGTGGGCACAGAATGAAAATAGTGTTGAGGTGTCCTTGGGTGAGCTGGAGAGTAATGGAATTCACAGTGCTGGATGGCAGCAGCTGGTACAGAGCAAATGAACTTGATGAATGACAAGAGCTAATTTCCTGAATTTTGTAGCTATCAGAGTAGCTTTCAGTTGAGAAGCCACAGCTTTGGCTGGTGTTATTCAAGAACCAGGTAGGGGCAGGCTGGATGGGATAGAAAACTGACAGTGATGCTGCTGAAGTCGTGAAATTAATGATGTTAAAAAGTGAGAGCTTCTTTTTTGCTGACAGGTCTGTCATGATACTGTCCATGCTGTGATTGTGAGTGTTCCTAGAGCAGACTCCAGCCTTCTTCTGAGATGGTTTCACAGCACAGAGGGAAATACTGAATCATCCTGTGCATCCAGCACTGCTTGGCAGAAATGGCTGTTATGATGACTATGCAACTCTCATTTGATTCCAGTCAACCAAAATCAGAGAGGGAAAAAAAATTTTCAAGTTACAAACCAGAAACCCTCAATACTTTGGTTTAAAGATATAAGAACAAAGTATCTTCCACATCAGTGTACAATTTAAGAGGTTTGTTTATGGCATTTAATGGAGAAATCCAGTAGCTGGGTTTTATGTCCTGGAAGTCTGTAACAGCTTCTAGGGAAAACTGGAGCTGGGCATTGCTTTTTTCAGTCTGAGTTCACAAAATAATTAGTAACTATTCCACAAAATCTATTTGCACCATTAATAATGGAGGATATAACTAAGTATTAATGGATGATGTGATTAACCATTAAAACATGACAAGCAGCAAGTATCGTGAGGTTATAACCCATCAGTAGCAGCACACACTAGAAATATTCTAATCCTCATTTTGCACATTAATGTTGGACTGAAAAATGTTGCATGTAGGAAAATATTCAGGTCCTGTGTTTGAAAAGTTCACAATATTAAGCATTTTCTGCCTGTGGTCAGCTGTGTCATCCTCCCAAATCACCCATTTAGAAAAGAAACAAAGTGCTTTCTCTGCATCCAGACTAAACTGGACAGAAGGACTATCACAAAAATAAAACAGCTCAGGCTTTTAAAAGTCATATTATTTATGATGTTAATATGACTTTAAATCCCAAATTGATATTTAGGGTTGTTTTCTTGTTCCTCATTTCATTTCTCAGACCATGTTTCTTCTGCTGCCTGCTTGGGGCAGGCAGATGGTGGTTCAAGTATTCCTTGGGGTTCCAGGATGCAAGAGAGGAGGTTTTAGTTCAGCTTCCAGCTCTGTAGACAACTCACTGACGGAAGCTCGGGAGAAGAGGGCAATTGGTGTTAAATTTGCTGTTTTCTGATGCCAGGCATTGGATTGTAAGCAAGTTGTACAGAAATCTAGTTTTTGAGAGTTTTTCACCGGTGTGTTTCCTCAACAGCTTCCTTTTGGATGTGAAGTTGTGTTTTCTCTTGCATAATTTCCCCTGCTTCTTTCTGATAGGGGCTTCAATATGTCAATCTGATTTTTCCAAAGGTATTTGTTGTGTGTGTCCTGTAATTTTACTCTATACCAGAAAGCACTGGCTGATTTGATTCCTAGAAGGCTCCAGATACTGTATCTCTGTCACATCAATGTGCTATTGACATGTGTTTATTCACACCCAGGAATGGCCTCGGTTATCCTTGATAACCTCAGTTATGTTTGTACAACACTGCTGTACTTGTTTTAGAGTCCCCAAGTAACTGTTCACAGCACTATAGAATGATGCAGTTGTGAAGAGACTGCTGGAAACCATTTTGTCCAAACCCTCACAGAAAACAGGGCCCCCCTCAAAGTTTGTATATGTAGATACTGACAGAGCTCTGAACAGCTAATATTCTTATTTTGACAAAAACCTCTTCAGTGCTTTTGCAAACTGTATAAATTGCATGCAGAAATCCCTACAGCACAAGGGTTGAATCTAATGTAAAGCTATAAATATCATGTTTAAAATCGTATTTTGTACCTATCCTAGATTGATTGATTTGTAAATTGCTTTACCTGCATCCTTGTTATGTAGACAGGTTTGTTCATTATTATCCAGCTTGCTGTTTCATAGCAGGGTGGAATTGTCATTGACCCATCATATGTAATGAAACTAGATGTCTCTGGATAAAGTTCCTCAATATTAAGCCCCTGTAGTAAGTATGCATCATCTGGAGGACAAAAGAGGAAAACAACTCAGGTAAAACAGTAGCATTAAAAAAAAAATAAAAAATCAACCCAAACCAAACCAAAACCAAACCAAACCAAACCAACACCACCCTTTTCATGTCTCCTAATTCCAGAACATGATGACATGATGTTCAGTTTTACCACAGAATGAAGTTTAACAGATGCACATTTCTGGATGGTCCAGCAGTTTAGATAAGAACAAGTAATACAAGTAACATCCCCGGCCCTGCTGGACGCAGCTGCACTGAGATTCCCATTCACACACTGAGAGTGAGCACAGGCACTCACAGGGCAACTCTAAATCACATTTAGGGACTGGAGTCAAAAGCTTCTTAAAGTTGCAGTTATTGACTGAGATGCAGAAGCCTTTGGAGAATGCTGACTTTCCATCTTTTGGGGTGATCAACAATTTTTGCTTAACAAAGCCTCGGGAAGGCCAAGAGAGTTAAAACTTAATTGCCCTTCTAGCACAAGAGGAAGCTGCAGTTAATGCATGACAATAAAGCCGGTCCATGAAGCCTCCTGGCCTTTCATGTGCACGGTGGCAGCTCGCTTAGAAAGCCAAACTCTAGATGGAAAGCTTGCTGGGAAGCAGTGCCGGGGTCCCTGCCTTTATTGTAAGGCTCCGTGGGAATTAATGAGGTTTATTCCTCTGCAACAGAATTTATTCTGTGGATATGCACCAAAATATAATGAGATATGGTTATATCTTTCAAAATTCATCAGAGTTCCTCAGTGCTTTCTGTACTACCAGCACTATTTCTCTTGGGTGATGCTTGCCCTACAGTACTTTTGGCAGTGCTGTCAAAGCTAAAACGCTAAAACTCAGATTTTCCTGCCAAATCTTAGGCTGTAGGAGCTCATCCATTCAGGGATAAACATATTTTATTACTGGTACACTGCTGCTTGTGTGTATCCCAGAGAAAGCTGGGGTGGTAATGATTTGTAACATTGTGAGATCTCTCTGAACCCTTTCACTTGCGTGTGGTGTCTCCAATTTGGTTCATTTGCAGAGGGAACATTAAAATGTAGGCGAGGAAAAGTGCACACTGAGGTGTGTTCCCTCTTTCAATGCTCAATATGACCTGGCCTTGATTTGCAGAGAAATCCAAATGATCAAGGACGTGTAAAAGAGCTAAAAAATAAAGGCATAATTTAACTTGAATTTAACATACTGTAGCTGAAGGACATATCTTAGATGAGCAAAAGATTTGTCTCGTACAATCTAATGGAAAAAAAAGGCTGCAGACTATTGTCTTGGGCAACAGAAAATCACAGAACACAGACAGAGCAAATGTGACCTTGTTTTTTATTTTAACACAGCACAGTCAACAACATGGTACAGGGTTCTGGGGCAACAATATTGGCAGCTACAGCATCAGTTAAAGAGCCAAGGTGAGAGTGTAGTGTTTCTGCCTCATTGACAAGGGCATTACTGTTATTTCAGATTTTAAATGTGTCTGTTATTTTACAAAATAAAATCTTGTCAGGTCCTCTCATGTTTGTCAGAAACAGAGCCCTCTGCCTTGCTCCTGCAGCTTCAGTCAGGGTGATTGTCTTGCTGGATCCTCAAGCAGAAGGGAATGTCATTAGTGGCTCACTGTCACCTTTTCTAATATGCCCAGGCTCCACTGGTCCATGGCATGTGACAGCCTCCTTCTAAACCCAAATCTTCCATGCACTTCAGACTGTGCATGAAAACACAAAAATGTAGTTATATTTGAACAAATAGAGGTGACTGAACACACCTGTGTCCTAGTCATTAAAAACATTATTTGTAGTGCACTGGTAATTTTGCTAGAATTGCATCAGAAGAGAACTGATGGATTTTTTCATGCCAGTGCCTGTTTTCAATGAGTCATCACACACTTTTCCCTCTCCCACATGAACATGCTGTTCATTATTTATGAGCCATGGAGAGTGGTGTGTTTAGCACCAAGGGGCACAGAGTCAGGCAGAAGAGAACCCTAAGGACCATATCTGCTTTCTCACAGCCATACTGGCTTCAGCTGGGCTAAAATGATTTCAACCAGGTAGAATTTTCCCTGAAATGTTTACTAGGAGAGGGAAATACAGATTAATAAAGATGAGGGATATTGATATGAGACTGGAGGAAAATATCACTTCACAAAAAGTGGAAGATAGGGGTGAGTGAAATAAGAGTTTGTCCAAGGAAAAGCAGTACTTCTTAATGCCTGTATTTGAGTTATATTCCCATGGGAAGTCAGATACTCCATGAGAGAAGACTACACAACAAGGATTTGGTTACTGACTTGTTCCCCTGGACAGGTGTGCCCTTTCCCCACACCTTGATAAGGGTTTCTTGTTCTGGAGCTGAAGCAGACCTGGTGGGTTGGTATTAATACCAGACTGAAGCACTTCAAAGTCTTGCCTACATTCACTGCAAATATGTTCAAAATGCTCAAAATCACCATGTATGATCTCTTGCCAGTGACAAACTTCCTTTCATAAACAAGCCTTTCCATCCAGCCTTTCCAGGATCCTCAGCATCATTCCTATCTGCAGCCCACAATCTGTTTCTCTTGGTCTGCTGGTGCCTTAGGATGATTTCCAAACTCAAGAATTCTTCTCTACACATTAGATTTCATTAGATTTCGCATTCATTTACATAAAGGCCTTGACTCTGACAATTTACCTAGGAAATGATGGAAATCCTTTTGTCCCTAGGTTTGTAATAGATGTGTGGGGTCAGCCTTCACAGCAAAATCTGTATATGTTCTCTTTATAATAATGCTTCTTATAGGGAATATATTGTTTATTGAGTGGAGGAAGGTACATTTGATTTTACAGTTCATATCACGATAACCCAGAAAAGGGTCCAGGTTAGATTTACAGAGTAAGGAATGCAGAGATGCTCAGTTTCTCTGCTAACCAGACAATGACAAGACCAAATTTTTATGTGGAATTTTGTGCATCTAAAAAGTTACTTTTTTCACCCAATGTTAAGCAAACACTGGGTGAAAGCTCATGTAGCATAACTGTTTTGAAAGAAAACTAACTTATCCCCTCAAATGACACACTTAATGAGGAATAATAAAGCAGTTTTCTTTTGAGATATCCACAAAGCTTCTGACTAAAGCCTGCTTGAGAAAAACCCCTTGTTTCAGCTTGCTCATGGTAGATTCTTTGGGCTGCGATAATAGAATAAAATAAGCATTTAAAATCTCCTTAAAAATTCCTTGGGGTCCACTTTACTTCACTGTAGCCATTAATATCTAAGAGTACAAATTTCCCTTTTAATGTTCTTTGCCTGTGGAAATTTCATGCAGCAGAAGAGACAGAACTTAATTTTGTTGCTGTTCTTCAAAAAAAAACAACCCCAAACCCCTTTATTTATGTTATGAACTGTCCTGACTCTGAGGCAGTGCTCCATTTATCATTCCCTCCATGTTCCTCTGGAGCACATGGGGCCTGGGCATTTTGTCAGCACCGTGCTAAGTATTGACTTCAGGAGTGGAGCACTAAAGCAGAAGCTGAAAAACTCCAGCTGCTGAAGGCACACTGGAAATCCTTGCAGTGTAAGAGGTAAAATTAGTTTTCAGCAATGATGCTATAATCCATCATGCAAGACAACTGCAAAATTACTTTCAATAACACTTTCATGTTCCCAATTTACCTTCAAAATTCCCAGTCAATACTTGTTACTACAGTTAAGTAACCCAATGCCCTGTGGAATATTATATGCATTGTGTCTACCAGGGGTTTAATTTTAATGGATAAACATAGAGAAAATAGTAGTTAAAAATTAAAGCAAATCTGTTAATCACTGCTTTTCCAGCCCGTGTTTTGTGTGTTCATCTTCATGCAAAATTTCACTTAGTAAACCCAAATTAGGTGTGACTGGAATTGTGTTTCCCTTGTAAGGAGACAAAACAAGCAATGGGAGGCTGTGGGATGCTGACAGCTCCAGAGAGGAGCTCCCACTGTAAATGCAGCATACAAATGAAATATTTGGTATTGGGAGGCTGTGGCCCCATGGGAGAACATCTGGCTGGTTCCCAGACAGAAGTTGGGAATGAATATGGAATTTGTGGGTGAGAGAGCTGGAAAAGGCACACACAGCCTTAACAATAATTCCCTGTTTCCAGGATGCTGCAGCAGCACTCATGGGCAGGGAGCTCTTGCAGAACAGCCTTGCTGTGTTTTTGCAAGGAATCAGGACAAGCAGTTTGAAAATGGGACTGATCTGCTTCTTCTATGCAGAGAAGATGACATTTGATACTGACAGAACAATCTGGAAAAAACATCCTGAGGGGAACCCTCTGTTTTCTTCCTTCCCATAGGTATTGTAGAGAACTGAGTTTTATTATCAGAGAAGCCTCTAATTTGGACCAAAGATGTAACAAGATTTGTTAACTGTCAGGTAAAATCAGAGGAACATCAGTGGAGTGAAACGTGTATGTGTTGCAGGAGAGGACAAGGAACTATTTGTGTTACCAGTTTGCTGTGTACTTTCTGAGAGTTAAATTCCGGTATTGTTGAACTTACAAACTTCACAGCAGCTTAGAATATTTGGCAAAGGAAACGAGGTTTTCAGGAGAAGAGGTTTAATTTGTTATACATATTTTTCATTATTTTCTCTAAAATACCTTAATTAAGCTCCAGTTTTCCACAAGGTCAGTATACAAACATGGAATTATTGAGGATCATCAGTTAAAGGCTTTTCAAATGTGAATACAACAAATATAAAAGCGATGTTAATGACCTCTTTCTATATCTGATAAATGCAGCAGTAGCTGAATAGGAATGCTGTAACTTTTCTGTACAAAAAGAAAACACTGATGAATACTAAATCCAGTTAATGGTGTAGCATCTTGACATAACCAGATCCGATATAATCCAGGCTGCTCCACATGTCCCTTTTACTGCTCAGAGCAGGCAGTTTCTCCTGAGCATTCTGTGTGAATACAGGATATGTATGTGCCACATATAATTTCATTAATCTGTTGTTGCGCCTTCAGACATAAAACAGACTTTGAAGTTCAAAATTCATTTGATAAAGTGATGACCTAACAAGCTTTTACCCATTCCTGAATTTATCATGCAGAGTTGCTGGCAATGCAAAACCAGAATTTCTGCCCAGAATGAAATGCCTCTTGTTTCAGGATCACTAAATGTGTTACCTGATTCTGAAAGAACACAGCTGTTACCAGAGGAAATGAAAAGAAACTTACTCTTATACGTTATTCTTGTTATGGTGTCTCTGTTAAGCATACGATTTAGAAATGGATTTGATGATTCAGAAACCTACAGAAGAGAAAATGCACAAGGTCAAGATCTCCTCACAAACATTTCCTTGCCAGAACTGCAGCTCTTCCATTTGTGCACACACATGCTCACTCTCTGATACTCCTCCAATTGGGTTCTGCCTTTTTTTCATTGTGGAGGGAGGAAATAATTGACTTGTTTATCTAATGAAGCTTGATAGAAAGTTGGTAAAATAAATAAAACACAAGGATGGGACAACAGGGCGAACAGAAATTAATGCCTGAATAAAAGCGTGAGCACAGGTTTCTTCTCCCACAGCTTTGGTGAAATTTGCAGGTGGTTGACATATTAGGCAGGATTTTCATTAGTATTCTATTATTTTATTTATTGGTAAACACATTTCCTTGCAGCAGGTTATTTTAATTGCAAATTAAAGCTCTCTTCCTCTGGTTTATGTCTGGGTAACATATGAGGTAACACCTCATGTTCAGGTGGAACATTCCACGTGTCAGTTCTGCCCCCTTCTTGCCTCCTTTCTGTTGCTCAGCAGATGTGAGCAGAGCCTGGTCCATCCTCTGACACCTCTCTGCAGGTACTTCTAAATATTGATAAGATTCCCTTTGTCTTCTCTTTTATTTTTCCCTTTTTCATGAATGCAGGTCAGATTGCTGGCTCATAATACAATACATTTTGGATGAGAAAAAAAAAAGATAGCCTAACTATCTTTCTTAAATATTAGATCTGTGTGAAAATTTCCCTTTTTTAGCTAATTATTCAGTATGCTCTGTGAAACGTACACTTTTAATTCTTAGGTTAATGCTTTGTTAGGACCTTTATGAAATGGGATTAGAGTTTTAAGGGGAACTAATAGATATCCCATACCTAAGGTGTGATGAGGTGAACTTCAGCATTACTCAGAAATACACACTATTTTAGACTGATGGAACAGAAATACATAATGACAGAATATTAACAATATTTGGAGGGGAGAAATACATTTTTTTTTTATAAAATGAGAGAAAAGGTTTTTCCAGTGTAATTAAAGAGGTTTGGGAAAATCATGAAGTCTTGAGTTCAGTGTTAGATCACTATAAATTACAGACTTAGCTAGGTACCTTGAATGCAACAGGATGGAGACAAGATATTCAGGTCTTTGTAATTCTGTCAAATGGAAGATATTAGAAGTTCTACTTTTAACGTTCTTTCAGTTTTGACAGGTTTAAGATGTTTTAAATAACACTGAGAGAAACTGATTTTGCTGGCTTTGACACATCAGCATGACATGCCCTCTTTCCCGGGGCCCCAGTCTACTAGAAGAGATTTGGATGAATAACATTTCATGAAGAAACACTAAATCTGCCAAGCTAGTAACTTCTGCCATGGCCACTAAAGTGTTATGAGTGATGTGTATGATGTAAGGGTTTTTTTCCCACCTCACTTATCCCTTCTAAATTCCCTTACATTGTAAAAGCTTCGGAGCAGAGGTGGTGTGCTCAGTTCAGGATGAAGCTGTCTGTGGGTTGCAGATCAGAGCCTCTGGGCATTGCTGTAGCATAATGAGGAATCTAACTCCTGCATTTACAGTTCAGGGAAAATTTACTGTCTATATATTAGGAATCTGGAGTATGGAATACTTACTTTCATAAATATGGAAACTACCACCAACCCATTAGGACTCTTAGCAGCTTCTGTGACATTTGCATACAGCTCATGGTTATAGTGGATCAGCTGAACCTAGAAAAGGGTGGAGGGAAGGATTACAATTAACCAGTGGCAAATCATCCCGTACAATGTTTGCAAACACTCCCCACACACTGCTTGGTTTGTGTCGGGATCCCAGCTCTGCTTTGGGTACTTCACAGCAAGGTAATTCTTCAGGTGTTTGCAGCATGTGTCATTTTAATAATTCCAGTCACCATCTGGCACCAACTGGTACAGAGTGTTTTCCTTGAATTCCCTTGAACTGCCAGCCAGTGAATTCACCACATCCAGTTACAGATTGCACTGCAGGGGCTGACATGACTTCCCTGTTCCAGCAGCACTTGCCATGGGCACCAAGCTCTCTGTACTCTACAGCCTCAAGCCAAGCACAGAGGAATCAGGGGTTGAAATATTTGAGGAAACATATGGGATATGAGTTTGGAACTGTTAAAACCACCACTCACAGAATTCAAAATACTGATATTCACTGGCCCCAGATTCTGAAGACTTGGTTACAGTTCCTACAGTTCCTACAGTTAAGCACTTAGGGTATTATTGTTAACCAGGTTCTCCTTAGCTCCTACACTTTTCCTTCTGCTTTTTAGTTTTATGATGTGCTGGAGCTTTTAAATTGCAAAGGCACAGTTCCCTTCTCTCACTGCCTATGTAAATGTCTTACCCAGAGCCTTGATATTTGATTTGTCTGGGATCACCAGACGCTGTTACCATTTACACTGCAATTTGTAGCTTTAAAAAAAAAAAAGAAAAAGAAAAAAAAGAGAACAAATTTAATGAATTCCCATGACAGTTAAATGCCCCTGAACAGATGAAAGGCTAGTCAGCTTTATTTAGCCTAAAGATCTTAGTTTTCAGATGTCAATTAGAAAAGGAAGGTTCTTGTTCTGGCATTGTCAGAATTGCAGCAGCCTGATGTTCAGATTTAAAAACCAGGTCTGTCTTTCACGTGCTGATACTTCTAAAGGCTGTCCAGAGAATCTTCTGGACTTACATGCTGTGAACAAGATCAGTATTAACTTGGTTTATATCTGGCAATTTTTGTAACTGTACAAATGTTCCAAGACTAAGACTGTCAGTAAAGAAATGTCATTATAACATGCTGTCCAAGTTCATAATGAGGGGAAAAAACAACCCCTAAACCTCACTGAAACA
>VXBB01022735.1:46943-60752 GCA_013399915.1 Illadopsis cleaveri
GGGCACCAAGCTCTCTGTACTCTACAGCCTCAAGCCAAGCACAGAGGAATCAGGGGTTGAAATATTTGAGGAAACATATGGGATATGAGTTTGGAACTGTTAAAACCACCACTCACAGAATTCAAAATACTGATATTCACTGGCCCCAGATTCTGAAGACTTGGTTACAGAGGTTCCTACAGTTAAGCACTTACTGTATTATTGTTAACCAGGTTCTCCTTAGCTCCTACACTTTTCCTTCTGCTTTTTAGTTTTATGATGTGCTGGAGCTTTTAAATTGCAAAGGCACAGTTCCCTTCTCTCACTGCCTATGTAAATGTCTTACCCAGAGCCTTGATATTTGATTTGTCTGGGATCACCAGACGCTGTTACCATTTACACTGCAATTTGTAGCTTTAAAAAAAAAAAAGAAAAAGAAAAAAAAGAGAACAAATTTAATGAATTCCCATGACAGTTAAATGCCCCTGAACAGATGAAAGGCTAGTCAGCTTTATTTAGCCTAAAGATCTTAGTTTTCAGATGTCAATTAGAAAAGGAAGGTTCTTGTTCTGGCATTGTCAGAATTGCAGCAGCCTGATGTTCAGATTTAAAAACCAGGTCTGCCTTTCACGTGCTGATACTTCTAAAGGCTGTCCAGAGAATCTTCTAGACTTACATGCTGTGAACAAGATCAGTATTAACTTGGTTTATATCTGGCAATTTTTGTAACTGTACAAATGTTCCAAGACTAAGACTGTCAGTAAAGAAATGTCATTATAACATGCTGTCCAAGTTCATAATGAGGGGAAAAAACAACCCCTAAACCTCACTGAAACAGGGTTTAATGCCTGTGTTGGTGAAATTGTCTTTTGGATGAGTGTGACGTCTGGTTATTCAGTTGACCATCTAAGGAGACATCATTTTCAAAGTTTCTCACATGGAACAGGCTGATTTAGAAAGATTCAAATGAACAAGTGTCTTAAACACAGAATACGACAGGATAAAAAATATAAGTCCCTATTAAATTTTCTCTGAAAGTAATTTCTTTAAGTTGCCTGAAACATCCATCAGCATTTGGTCTGTATAAAATATTACTGGAGTCTTCCATGAAGGTGAAGCCACGTAAGTAAAATTTCTCATATATGACAATCTCACTTTTCAAATGATGACACTGTATTAAAAGCACATCACAACAAGAGCAGACTTACAATGCTGAAAGCATCCTTTGAGTTTAGTTTGTGTTTCAGGGCTCAAAGGCAATACCAAATCTTGTTCTAACCTATTGATTTTCTTTGGTAGATTCCCCTTTAAGATTAATTTGCTACAGAACTACTGATACCTCTTTGTTTTCCTCCAGCTACAGAAGTTCTAGTTTGCAGGAAAAAGAGAGAATTAAGATTAATTACTCTCTTTTAGCTGATGAAAAACCAGAATGTGGCCTTGTTCCATCACCTAAGAATGTGCATTGGACCAGGACCAGAATCAGAAACAGAGATTTTTAGCCTCTCAAGCATGTTCTGCTGCAGCCAAACATGGAGCAATAGGAAACTGTGGGAATTTAGAATATTGCAGTACTTCACACACATTTTCCCACAGACCTTTTGGGAGTAATAGAATACCCTTTATTCTCACTTGAAGTGTTATAAACATTTTTTGAGACCATAAATACATTGTATTTGCAAATGACAAGGGAGGTGAAGCATGAAGTAAATGGCAGCAGGGAACAGCTCATCTGTAACCACAAAATTTATATTATGCTGCACTACCTGAGAAACTGTTAAGGTCTCAACCTGTCTCAACCTCATTGGGAGCAAGGACAAAGGATGTTTCCAGCACAGCAGGGAAAAAAAGTAAATGAAATTGCTCAAGAAGACAGGTAAATGTTAGTTTTGGTTCAGAGTTCCTGTAAGAAGTGTCTAAGATATCATTAAGGAAAATAATTATGCATTTTTGTTTATCCAAAGTTTAATAAAAACAGCAAAAGAAATGTAGTTTCTGCACGGTGGGTGCCCAGAGAGGAAAATAATTTTACTGAGTTAAAAGTCATTAATAACAACAGTTATTCCACTGTTAAAATATAGTTGCTCTTACAGGTCTTGTAAAATCCTTTGGAAAGAGCAGCAATGTTGCATCACCCAAGAGTTATTTATGGCATTAATTTTGTGGGTATGAACAGGTACGAGATCAGTGCAATTTGTGTGGCTGACAAAACTGTTTTTAAAGTTGTCCTAAATTAAATTAAATGTACCCCCTGCTTTGTGGAAAGGCAGAGCACCAGCTGTGAGAACGTTGATCAGCTCCTCAGAACCCCTGGTCCTGATTTGCCTTGTTTTCCTGGACCAATCCCTGCCAGTGATGCAGGGGAATTTCCTTATCATTTAAGAACAAACCCATCTTTTTCAAGGTACTCAACCATTAAATGTTCATATTTGACAAGGTGGTTTTACCCACATCCTGATTTATTAATCCACAGATTTACCTGTTCATCCTTATATATAAGCCCACAGCAATGTGGTGCTCTTGCTTGTTAATAAATTGGTAACATGAATGGTACATGATCACCTGTACTTCCAGCAGTTTACTTTGCATTTTAGCAAACTACTGCAGTTTTAAGATTAAAATCTGTTGAAAATATTAACTTTGCTATATTAAACTAAGGAGAAATGCAAAGAACAGCTGCTTGAAATAACTTTTTATCTCTGACTCTTTGATGTTCTTTTTATTAAAACAGGTTATTTAGGCTGTTGCTGACAAATGTGGTTTGTGCTTTGTTTTGTATTTTTACTGATTTTGACAGTTACTTTGTGATTTAAAAGAAATGTATACAAACAACTGGTTTAATAGAAAGGCTTGTCATCCACATTTATAGGTATATGCCAGCAATTGTATTCTAGATAAATAAACAATAATAGAATTCTTCTTTACTTAAAAGAATAAGACTAAGAAGGCAGGGAGGGAACTAATTTTTCTCCTGCTTCTGAGTAGACAGCTGTGTAGACAAATGCAATAATCATGCAGTGAAGTGGAAATGCAGTTAACTACTCTTGGCTGCAAAATCTACCTTATTAGAAATAATGGCATGCTTGGAATTAGCACCGAAGCTCCAAATGGTGGCTAACCATTTTGTTAGAGCAGTTGGTAACAAGAACTAACTTGCAATAAAGGGTGTTCAACAGTGAGCCTTGACCCACTGTTCCTTGGTAACGTGTTAACATGGGGTGTTACTTTCAGCATGTATTATGGCTCCTAAAAATGAATACATTTTATATATATATATATANAATGTAGACGTTTAAGCCTTTCTCTTTAATATTTATATATATTCTGATTTCTTTCCTAAATCTTACTTTAATTAATTTGGAAGTAGGAAACAAGACTAGTTTAGGTAATATTTAAAACTTGATGTTTCTCTTAAGCATCCCCAAGGACTACAGTAAAAGATATAAATTACTGTCTGAAGAGACCAGATTGGCCGAGCATATCTCAGAATTTGCTCTCAGGACTTTCACCTTTGTGCCAACAACAAAAAAATTAGGTAAATAGGCAAAAAAAAAAGTAAAAGTGAGAGGCGATGGATTCCTGGCATCCAAATGCTGCTGGAACTGTTGCAAGTGTCACAACCATTTGTACTCTCTTCCACACAGAAGAAAATGCAAGGAAAGAAAAATCCAAATTGACCCCCAGAGGCACAGGGGAGTTCCCTGGATGCTGGTTGCTAAGTGACTTGGGGAGGGTTTTTGACAGGGGAGTCATTGCTGAGCCAATTGCTTCAAACATGGGTATTTTTGGCTGACCTGCCGCTCAACCACTCCTGTCACTCATCGTTAGCAGATGAGCAAGAACTGGGTAAACAGAAATAAATGACACTTCTCTGCAATTTGCTTTGTGTGAGGATCAAATTGAAGTTTGAGGCTCAAATGCCTGATGTTGATTATGTCTTCTTGGCTGATGCAGAATTTCACTGCGAGCTGTAATTTGGCACTGACCCAATCCATCATCTACAAAAGTTTTATCTTAAGAGAGAATAGGGGTAATGTAGGAAAAAACCCCACTATTACATGAGTCTCTAATCATTTCTGGATTTGTGCAGGATTTTCTGACTAAACACTGCATTTAAACTGTTTTCTCATTTTAAATACAACAGATGCTCAGACACCACGATGATGAACTCGGTATAAATGCTCCATTTGGCAGATTCAGTTACATGATGGTGCTCCGTATTTCTACTAGAATTCTGTGTTTCTTTAGCAATGAACCCAGAAACCAGCAGAAAATGGTTCCTGCAAGTCAAGAATGTCAGGAAGTGGTTATAGATGCTATTTCTGTTCACTGCATTGCCCTGAGACATTGAATGCAAAGGACGACAGAGCAGGTCACTGACAGAGGAATTAGCAGTTCAAGTCTACTCCAAAATCCAGCAGAACTCTCAGTCCACCTTGCCAAAGAACCATCTGCAGTTCCATTTCTGTTCAGGGGCTGGGCATGATGGGCAAGGGCAGACAGATACATCACAGACTGATGAATAAAAGGATCAGCAAGAAAAAGTTGAGAGAATTTAGTCTAGCGAAAATTAAGATATTGCCCTTTTTGTCCTCATTTCATCATGTAGTAAGGAAAAGTAAAGTTTAATCTACCCAATGTTAACTAACAAGTAAAGGTTGGTGTTAGAGTTCCAAACAAGAAGCAGAAATAAGGCAATTATCAGTTTTACCTGCTCTCTTGAGCATAGAAGTGTATTGTAAATTCAGAATGTTGTTTTTCTATTTGTGCCAAAAATGAAGCATGGGGTTTTATATTCTTAAAATGCCAGAAATGTGTGTATAAGAGGAAAGCACAGAATAAAACTGAGGATGTATTTTAAGAAGTGGTTGGTAACTGTCCATTGGAGAAAATTTGGTAGTCAGATGGGAGCTGGTCTCTCCTCTCAGGTAACAAGCAGCACGATGAGAGAAAATTACCTCAAGGTGTGCCAGGGGAGGTTTACATTGGATTTTAGAAAAATTTCTTCCTGCAAAGGGCTGTTAAGCCCTCGAAGAGGCTGCCCAGGGCAGTGGTGGAGTTACCATCCCACAAGGATGTGTGAATGTGGCACTTGGGGACGAGATTTAGTGGTGGCCTTGGCAAGTTAGAGGAAAACAGCTGAACTTGTTTAAATTAAAAAGTCTTTTCCAACAATTCTATGATTCTTTTTTTTTTTCTCATGCTCTTCCCTCAAGAGTCTCCTTCCACTTTAGTGACTGGGTTGCTCACCTATGACTTAAAAAAATATGTTCAAGTCCTACTCTGCCTTTGAGCAGATCTCCCTCCCATCTCTACCCAGCTTGTTAACTCCGACATGGGAATAGCTGCATTCTTCTCCAGTATCAATATTGTGAGAGGCTCAGATGTAACATTATTGGTACTGGGGAAAGCATCTCAATAATGAATGCCGTGTTATCGAGTTCAGTCTGTGTCATTGATCCATGACAATGACAATTTGTGACACATCACCCATAAAAAGCACAAAAAGAAGATCAGAATCCAAACAATTCTGGCAGAAGACTGTGGGATTTCCACTTGATTTCCAGCACCTCAAAATATGGTAACAGGAAAACTTTTAAAGCCTGACAGAAGAGGAGAAAAACTGAAATGGATATAATTGCTGGTTAAGTTGCTGTTTGAATGTACGTTGAGAGCTCAAACACAGAAGAGTTTGAGAAAGCCCAGCTTGAATCAAAATAGCCAAAAGCATTTCTGGGAAGATGCTTTATTGAATTGTCAGAGGCCCTTTAGGACATTAGTGCTGTATTAGATGAGATGATAAATTAGAGTCAAATTTTTAGAAACAATTCTGTGAAATTTGACACTTGTTAGAGTTGCAGAGTCAAAGATTTAGAGAAAGTTGGCACAGATCTGCCCTGCAGGCAGAAGATAAGTGTATTTTTTTTCATTTTTGTTTAAGAATATCCTGGAAGCTTGTCCTAAAGCTAAGGGAAGTGCAAGTGCCTTATGCTGTTCATATGAATCGCATAAGAGACAGTTGCATGTTTGTAATTTAATTGGCAAATTTGAAGTTGAGAAATAGAAAGCAAGAAAAAACAAGAGGACAGGGATTATCTAAGAATGTGAGCTAGTACAGCTTAAGGCAGACGAATATAAAATTATCTTGTTTCTGAATGACTTGAGTGGCATTAAACTCAGTGGGGAAGATAAGTGACACTTTGGAGCTGGAACTAAGCCAGTTATCTTTCTCAAGTAAGCCCTTTAGCTTCCTCTGAAGGCTTTGGTGAAAAAAGCAGGGTGTTGGCAAACACTGCTGAACAAATGTAGGACATGGACATGATGGTGGTGGAAAGGGCAGAAGTAAAGTCATTTAAAGTAAATTTGCATTTTTTATCAGCTGACTTTCTACATCAGACAACAGAAGTCAAAGCATTTTTTCCCTATTAGTCTGTATTCATTTGCAGGTTAGTTTATACAGCTGAAATGCTGGAAATACTGGAATGCAAATACCTGAAATGCCAAAGAGATATTTTGCCTTAATGAAAGATCAGAGAACATGTCATGCTCTAAAATGCCAAGCTCCTGAAGAACCAATCTTTGATTTGTTGGACTTTCTGCAATTAGAAAAGATTATTTTGGGCCGTGATTCAAATAGAAGTCTTTGAAATTTGTTTTGTCCATGTAGTAAACTCTATTCTGGCTGGCAGAAAGCCTGACCTCAGTGGCTGTGAAAGCAGCTCTTTACTCTGGCTGCAAAGGGCCTGGTGTTCAGAATGCTCCTGACTGCCATGCAAACACCACCCACTATTCCCTTCTTGCTGCCACCAGCTCCCACTGGGAGAGCTACAGACTCCTGAAATACCAACTGGGTGGGGATATTGTGGCTTCCACAGGGGGATAATGTCTGAGTGGGGTGTCCTTTGGTGACAACACCCCAAGGTGGCGAGCAGTCAAAGGTTGGGCTCAGGGGTCTTTTCCAGCCTGAATAACTGTGGTCAGTGAGGAGGGCAGGCAGAGAGCAGTGGTGATAGCTGCCCCTCTCCCACCCCAACAGCAGCCACCTCCACCTGCCAGGACACTCTGGGGAGGAGGGATGGTTCAGAGAGTGGATGACGCTCCTGCTGTCCCCAGTTTGAGTGTTCCCAGTGTGACTGGAGTGCTGGGCTGTGGTAAATAGTCTGGTTCCTTTTGAATTGATGCCAATCCCATAAAATCATGCCAATATTTGACTGTTTGTGTACGGTAAGGGAAATGTGTTGCTCTTTTTCAGGTGTACAAAGAATGATGGCTTTATACAAGCCCATGCAATTACTATTCACCAATTCTCCCAGCAGTACTTTCTCCAGTTAGTCCTAGTGCTGTGCCTGACATCCTTTCCTTTATTTAATTTCTTTGTTATGGACCACATCCTCTGGTATGGCTTTTGCACAGCAAAAAAACAACAAAACCCTTTCTCTTAGTGCGCAGATGAAATGGAGCTGAAAATTACTGCAGATAAAAATCCAGCTCTTTAAACTCTAAGGCTAAGAATTCTTCAACCAAAGTAGACACCTAACTGAAGATAATGTTGACTCTCTCTCTAACTTTATTACTTTGTCACTCTTACATCATTAAGCCTCTATTTAATTTCATTATCTTGCAGTAAACAGTTTGCTGTCGAGGTGAGATAGGCGGGTTTGTGGTGTCTGTAGGCAAAGCTGTGTTTTACTTTAAATGCAGGTGTTCTGTGGGGTCATTGGCTGGAGACAGAAACACCAGGATTCACCAAGGGTCATCAACCAACAACGTGTTTTACTTTTTTATTGTTTTGTTGTTCAGAACCTTCTCCTATAGGGAGTTGGAATTTCCCAGACCTGGACAGTGATTGGCCGGGTGTTGGCACCGCCCAGCTCCTTGGCCAATGACGTGTCTGCATTCCAGATTGAACATGATTGGCTGAGGGCCCTGTTTGTGTTCAGATCTGTCCAATCACTGCTCACCCAGGGACTTGTTCTACTTTTCTAGAAGGAGCGCGGCCAGCCCGGTTGGGTTTGTGTTATGGCTGGGTTTGTCTTGTCCAGCTACTGACCAGCTGTGCTGTGACATGCAGGTAGTGCTGTCTTTAGCTTTGGCGGTATGGAGCAACACTACCTTGCTAAAACACCTGATTATTTGTCAGTGATGTGGAAACCTGAGAACTTAAATGTGAGAAATTCAAATAGGAATGCAGGTGTTATTTTCTTTCATTGACATTTTAACAATACCAATTTGCCAGGCTGTTTGAGGAAAGTATTCCATATGAAACTGTCAGTGGGGGACTGCATATCACTAAAAGGATTCATAATAAAAGATTTATTTCTGATTTTAATAAGCTTACTATATATGCAATGTAAATGTTTAGCTTTATAATTCGTTTGAATATATATATGATGGAGTTTTACTGCGTAACAAATTAAGTGTTATGTTTCTCTAGCCTTTCCAAGCCCATTATCTCAAGTTTAAAGCGAGACACATAGAAAGAAGGCAAAGAAAAAAATTTAGTTCTTTATACTTTTAAGAAAATGTTCTAGAAGTGTGAGCCCAGTATAAATTCAGAATTCTGTCTCCAGAGTTCTCTGATCTCCTCAAGAAGTCCCTGAATCCTATTAAAAATTGCTGGTTTCTCAGTAAACTGCATGAAGAATTTTTCCTGGCAGAAAGGTTTTAATAATTAACATTAGTCAATACTGAAGTGCAGAAGGTTATTTGATCTTGCTCAGAAACTGACACTTTCCAGAAGGGGAAAAAAATACAATCTCTCTAGTAAATCACTTTGTGCAGAACTGGGAGTCAAGTAGAAGAAATTTTCTGCAGAAGAAAAGAGGGCAACTCACCAGGGAAATAAGTTTGTTGAAAACAATTGTGAGTTTGAACATCAAGGTTGAGATTTTTAGGACACTTCCTGAAAAAAATCTGTAAGTGTCAAGATGAGATGTAAAAATGCAGTTGTTAGTACTTCAGGGCATTACATCCCTCAACCACGTTATATAAAGTTGCTGTTGGCACTGGTGCTCCAGTCCAAATTTCAGTTTGTCTACTTTCCCCCTGTAATTCCAACTAAACTCAGTCGCTTTATCAATTCAGTCTGTATTTCTGTTCAGAACTGAGGCTGCCCACCTTCATTTAATAGACTGAAATTTTGCTCCCATCACCATTGTCAGCTCTGGACAGTGTCAGCAGATGAAAAGATTAAATCAAAGCCATGCCCATAGCTGTGCCCAGCAGGGCTGGATTCCCTTTGAGCCCTGCTCTTTTCCAGCCTGTGCCACCCAAGCCATGGCATTTTCCTTGTGCATGTTCAGACCCAAATATTCCCGTTATTATGAACACCAGACCTCTCTGCTATCATTTTCTGACCCGTTTCTTCCTGTCACTTGAAATCTGTCATTCCTCCAATACCATCCCACTGTTCCATCCCCCACTGTGCATTTCCTAGGGAGGCAAAAAGGTCCTTAAATACACCCTGGTTTCCTGTCTCAGGTTAGTGAATACAAGTCTGAGACCAGGCCACTGCTTTTCCAAGGGTTGTCACAGTGGGAAAGGGCAGTGCTGCTGCTCCTCCACCTGCATCATTCTGGGGATATCACAGGTGACTATTGCAAGTGCTTCTGGAAGCACAGAAGAATCAATTCAGGTGCTCTGGCACGTTGCAGTATCTCACCTTTTCTTTGTAGAGCTAAACAGTGTCTTTGCATTCTGAATTTTAGCTCTGTTGTTGCATATTTAAAAGCCACGAATTTCAGAAACAAACAAACAAAAAAGATCCCAAATGTTGCATTACATGTGTTATAAAAATATTATTTTATCATACAAGGAGGGCAGCATTAATGTACAACCCCAGTGTACAGTGATGCTGCAATTCAGCAGAATTGATGTTGTGGCTGAGAAAAACCACAACCTTCTGAATTTCTTTGACTTGTTTGATTCAGCCTGTTTGATCTCTCTCTGTGGCAGATGGGATGAGACAGCAGAGAGGGAGACAAAAAAAGACTGTCAGGGCAAGCAAACTAAGAGATGCATAACCAGCTTTTCTGCTCTCACTTCCCAACTTTGGAGCACTAAACTTCTGCATTCTGTAATTTTTTAGCTAAGTTTATTCTGTGTTATTTGAAGCACCACAAAGTACATGCATTGTTTTGGGGGTAAAAAAAAAAAAATTAAACCAGAAGAACTGCTTTTAACTCAGAAGATAGCTGGGAGAACAGGCACAGGCTTAATCTGCTCATACTCTGAGCAGGGAGGTGAAAGTACTATATTTATACTCTTGATAAATGATTTGATGTTCTTTTTATATTTTCTAATTTTTGAGTAAGGAGCACTATAACAGAACATATTTTTTACCATCTTTCATGTTTATACCGTACTTCACAAGCGAAGTACTGAAAATTCAGTAAGTAATAGAGGAAACACATTGGAGTTGGGCATCTGGCAGCTGTCACAAATCCTGGTATCAGGAATCTCATGGATTGGACAGGCACAGATTATTCTGCAGGCTGAGGTGATTGGGGTAGTTTGCTCACAGATCTATGCAGTTTTATATGCTCATCATATTTACACTGTTATTGGCCAACCAAAGGCCTGGTTAACAAACAATTTAATAAAAAAAAAAAGTAGATCTAATTGGACAAGGTAATTGCTACTGCTTGAAAAGACCCAGATAGAACCCTACAGTCCCTGGGGTAGAGGTTGGATTACAGGTGGCTGTTGCTGTTAGGTGAGAAAATGTTCTGAGAGTGATGCTGCAGAACACCTCCACTGCCAGTGACCTGTGCAGGATCTGCTTGTACCTCCCAGGGACTGTCTCTCAATGAAGTACCTATGACCATGCAGGTCTATCTGTATTACAAAAAACAACTTCTGATCTCAGCCCAGGCAAGACACCAGAGCAAAGAAGAGCAAGAATGAGGATGGTGCTGCCATGGCAGACTCCTCCGCAGGCAGGGGAACCAGCAGCTGGGGTTCTGCCAGCTCCCCAAACTCCAATTTCCTTCTGGTTCCTCTACTGCTGATAACAAATGGGGAGAAGGGTAAAACTGCCAGCAGCAATAAAGGGAAGAAGAATTCTGTGCAACCTATCTAAAGCACGAGCAGCTCACATTGCTTCAGAACAGGAGGAGGAGGGGAGAAGGAGGAGGAGGAGGAGGAGAATTTTTCATGAATCAAAACGCCACAGACAGCTTCTTAATAAACAAAGGAAAATATTTTCACCTAACCAACTATTAAACAGTGGATTATTCATTCAAACCAGCTCAGGATTAACCTGCTGCTGGTTTTATCTCATGTTTATACATGTATGCACACAGACACACAGTTTTTAGCTCTCACTATGCTCATAATTTGAGAAAATTTGGCCCAAAACCTTGAAGGCTGATGCATCACAGCTGGGCACAGACTTCAGATTACAAAGGCTGTGCTGTTTTTTTTTCCCAAGTTGTTGGCAATAGTTTCACTGTCTGTAGCTGGAGGTGTTCACCCAGCCATATGTGACTCTTTTACATATAGTGTTAGTACTGTAAATGAGATTTCCAATATGCATTAAGATTACAAGGGAAACATGCTGTCGTTATCATAACGCAGTTTGCTCTGCAGAAACTGGTGAAGGTCCATTTCCTCACAGTTAGTAGGTGTAAGAAAGGTATACAGGTGAAATGTGTGCATGTCAAGGATTGGTTTATTTGCTTCACTAACAGGAGTTTGATAAACAGTTGTTCAGTTACAGGTCTCCTGAATAGAATCAAAGTGTGAGGACTGTCAAAATAATTAAATGGCTCAATAAATCTGAGGCTATATATCCAAAGAAAAATTACTGTATATTTAGAGACATTTTAAGAGGTATTCACCCCATCAGCATTCAATGAACTTTGAAGGAACATCTCGTAAATTATTTTCCCCTGCTTCTTTGATTTTTAATATTGTCAAATGCTTATGGCCCTGCAATCCAGAAGTACTTTGAGATCTACTTATCTTGGCATATTTATTATACTACAGTCTATCTGGCATTGTTTTTATCTACCCCTTTTTCTATATTTACAGGTTTGCTGAAATTTAAAAAGGAGCTGGTGAGAGGCAGGTTCAGGTATAGATGACAAAAGGCTTTTTGGGTGGCACAATATTGTGTATATACGACAGGATGTTCATGGCTGTTCTTTGATGCAGTTGGATGTTGCCATTTGCACTGTGCACTGTCTTGGGGTGATGAACTTTCACTGGAGCAGCAACAGGGCAAGTTGTGCCTGCTTAAGGTGCCTATCAAGGATAGAAATGGAACAGAATAATAAGAAAATTCAAGAATGAATTTGGAGAAACTAGGTGGCAAAATTTCTGGCTCTTTGCAAACACCACGAGCTCTCATGTCCTGGTCTTCACCCTGCCATGCTCGTTGTCCTGACTGCACCTGCCTCACCCACTGTCATTTGTAAATCTGACACAATAAATCCCCTCTGCTACTGGCTGTGAAGCCAAAAGCATTCCAAGGGCTGTCATCAGTGTCTGCTGTGTCCAGTCATCAGCAGTTCCAAATTTCCAAGGGGACCATGACATGACAGCTTCCAGCACTGGACATCTCTGAATTAGGATTTTGGTGCAGGCCTAGCTTGAAACAAAACAATGAACTAAAAGATGACAGATGGTCCCTTCCAGCTCCTCACTGCACTTTTATTTTCCTCTTCATAAACATTAAAGGACAGATTTTCAGCTGATATAGGATGATACAGCTCAATAATTCTGTTGATTTTCTAGAATTCTCCTTTTTTATTTTATTTTAAATAATGTACACCTCTGGATTTAATAAGAGTCATTAACTTTTAGTTATAAGCTGCCACTTTCAGAGCTCAAAATAAGGAATACTATCTAGCAGTACACAGATAAAATTGATCTACACCAAGCTGCCCAAAGATTGTTTGATGATCACAACCAAAATATTAATGAGTTTAGAAGATCTTTTGAAAGATGGATGACGTAAAAAAAACCTGATGTGATATTCTTTGCTAGGAAAAAAAGCCTGTTTCTTACAAATGCTCTTTTCACCTTAAAATTTTGGTAATTTCTACAGTATTAGCAGTTTCTAGATACTTTACTGTTTGGTAATACCTTGTGTACATAAAATAAGAAAAAAATGAAGTTAATGTAAAAGCTCACAGTGGAGTTTGCATTTTAAATTTAAACGGATTTAAATATTTTAAATCCTAGAGATTGCATCCTTTTTTTTTTTTTCCTTGTATTGTGACCCCCATAGTTTTTGTGCTTCTGAGAGAAACAGCAAACTTACATCCCAAATTACATCTGTCACCGTCCCCATGGTTTCACTCATTTCCAAGAGTTTTTGATGTATGAAGATTGGTGGGGATAAACCCTGAATATGCTGCCTGACAGCTCAAAATTCTGACAAAAAGATTTCCAACTTTCTTTGAAGTATTCATCTTCAGTAATGACTATACCTAAAAAATAGTGAGGTATTTTCAAATAGGCCACGGGGAAGAAGCTTATGGAACTTTTTTTTTTCTTTTTTTTTTTCCCCTGCCATTTTTCCTTTCATCATTTTCCTGGATTTCTGAAAGAAAATCCTATGAGAATAGAATAGACTGACATTCATTAGAATCTGGAAGAATAAGGGTGTTGTTTTTTTTTTTTTTTTTTNNNTCTAATTAACTGCCCCAGGGAATGGCTCTACCAGTCAGGAGGAAGAACAGTTCCTCCATTGTGCCTTTTGTGACATAGGAGCAGTAGATGGGGAGGCTCTAAGCTATAAATCAAACAGTGAAAATCCTCTTAACTGAACGCACCCTTGGGCTTCACAAAGAATGAGGCCTTGCACTAATCATAAGCAGAACT
>VXBB01022737.1:0-46172 GCA_013399915.1 Illadopsis cleaveri
GTGAAGGCAAACACTACTTTAGAATAAAATACAGTAACAATGGAATTCCCTCTGCCTTCAGCTTTTTTGACTCTCAAATGATGCCAAAGATCTTGAGAAGTGCCAGGCTTGCAGGCAATCCTACATTCCCAACCCTATTCAAAGGCCATGTCTGCTGCTTCTCACTCATAACACCTTTATACAGAACATTTTGCTTTTAAGACAACTCAAAACTTTAAACCAGGCATGACCACAATTCATAAAAATTCTCAAAGTAAAGGAGCTAATAGAGGTGTCAAAAAACCCCCAAAACTAATTACTTTAAAAGATAGCTGGAGCAAAGGAAAAGTCAATAGATAAAGCTGATCTGAGCCAGTAAAAGAGCAAAAAAGAGATGCAAAATAAACCCTCAGAAGTTAAATCTTTTTTATATCAAATCCAGAGCCACAAAGAATGTTTTTAACCAGCAGGACTACAACTTCTTTGTGACAGCTGGAAGCTGAATAATAAGTTCATGCAACATTTTATCACATCTGCTTTACACTTGTTTCAAGTTTAGTTCCATTCTATATCCACAATAAAACCTCCCCTCTCAATTCATTACCTGCGGTCTTAATTAGGTAATACTTCTAAAAGCTAAGATTATGTATTTTATCTACTTCTGGGCTGGATTTTTAAGACAGTATAAAAGGGGAATTTTGGGGGAAAAAAAAGGAATTTTGAAAAAAAAAAAAGATTTTAAATTAGGATTTTTTTCACTTTTTCCCCTTAATTTGCAATTTTGTATGCCATATTTTTAATAACAAGAAAACACCATTTCCCAGCTCATGTGTATATTCACCCAGTAACTCCAGATTAAAAAAAATCAGAAAAAGAAGAGAAGTTCAGCACAAGACCATAAGAAGACATAGCAACTTTGCAAAATATTCTAATTTGGTCTTAAAATACTATCTAGCTATTTAAAATTCTAAAAACTGTCATCTCATATGTCTGAATCACATGAAAAACTAAATAAGCACAAGACTGATCCTCCCTTTACAGATTGTAGCTACACATCCTCCCACCAGTCGCTGATCAAATGCTTTAATTAAGGAATTTTAAGGAATTTAATGCCAAATCACCCACTCCAAGTCTTAAATGTCACTTTCTGGACATAGACCAGCAGCCCAAAGAATCTTCAATATCCACACATAACGAATCCTTGACCCTGCAAGACAAACTTGGAGGTGAAACCTGAATTCGTGTCTTGTCACGGATAACTTCTGAATTTTCCCCAGCCCTTGGCAGGCCACACATTCTGCAAATGGAGAATTAATGACCCCTTTCAGCCAGAAATATCAGATATTTGGAAATGTTCAATCACGGCTCAGGGCATTTCAGAAATTTACTCTGGCAATTCTCTCACGGCCTTATTAATAATTAACTGTCATTATGATACAAAACTTCTCCATCTAAGAGCACATTCACCCACCACAGAAGGGTAATTTTCAGCCCAAGGACCCTGTGATAGGTGAGGTACCAGTGATCGTCTTCATTTGAAAATCCACCACAAAACAAGACAAAGGGCTAGAAAACACAAAATAATTCGGAGAAGGAGGCTGCAGTGGCAAAAGCCTGGATGAGATGGTTGTTGTTTTTCTCTTCAGGAAGTTACTACACTGAAATTCTAACCAGTGCCATGTAATCCCAAAACTGGTTCCCTTAAATCTCCATGAGCTGTTCCAAGAGAAGAGTTTCTAGCTGGTTTCACAACCCACATGTAGGGAGTAAGTCAAGAAAATCAGAAGTAGAAAGCTTTGGGGAGGAATAAAAAGCAAAAGCCACCCAGTCGTGATTTAGATCTGCTTTTCAGTGCTCTGCTTCCCATAATTAAAAAGAGTGAAAGCTGTGCTTTATCATGGTCTCTTAAAAGACCTGTTAATAAGCTTAATATTACATTAATGCATGGGTGATTTGGCATTAAATTACATGGCAGCTCATTTATTTAAACAGGCCATGCACAAAGTTCCCATTCAGGAATAGCTGAGAACCTTGTTTAGCTGGGAAAAAACATTCAAAAACAAGAGTAAACCCACTCTACTCTTCATTTTCTTCTAGAAATTGTTTGAGTGGTTCCAAGTGAATTAATTTAACTATATTTGAAGATTGAACATCTGGTTTCCAAAGTTATTCAATTAAAACACAAAATGGCTCATATCACTTTTTATATACAACTGTATAAGGTATTGCATCAAAGAGAATGCCTTACAATTACTGTGATAGTCAGAAATAAACAAGTATGAAAACAATTATTTCCCTCCAGAGTGGATAACGCTTCCAGTTTAACAGTCATGAGCAAAGTAATTTGTGAAGTTTATTAAGATTATGGTTTTACAGGCTTTAATTTATTGAGACAAAGCCTCATTTATGCAGAAACATTAGGACATACCACTGACTCATTTGATATCAAATATTCTTCCTGGAATAAAATTTTCACATAATTACTTCAAATAAATGAGGTGTTTACAGTCAATGAACTGATTCCCTTTAATCTGTTTCTGAAATAATATGTACTTATGGAAAAATAGCGTAAGTTTCTTCAAACTAATAATTAACTTCATGGTGAAACAGATGAAGTGCCTTCCTAAAGAAATCCTTTTACTCAACTAAATGTATCCCTGTAAAATGTAAACAATTCCTGTTCTGCCTAGGTCTCAAATTGCTAACTCATTTCTCAGATTCTCCTACAGAGAACAGGGATTATCAGATCAAATTGCCAAACTGTTGAGAAGCTGGGTTTTTTTAATACTTTTTCAGTGTTTTGGACCAGACCTAATGTGAATAACAGCAGAATGTTCAAATCCAGATCTAAGTGAAAGACACAACTCTGAATCCAGTGAATGCTGCTGCAAGCTGCAACACCTGTGTATCTGCTCCCCATTATTTAAATTGGGGCAATCTTACACAAACCTGGCAGTGTGGATGGATGAACAAAGCTCTCTCCACAGCCTGCTCATCACTGCCAAGAGATCTGTTCGTCAGTGGCAGATGAAGCTGCAGACCCCCTGGGATTATCTGACTCCAGGGTTCCTGACTCAGGCTGGGTAATCTCATCCTGTCTGTGTGCAGCCCTGCTTCGTGCCTGAGAGGGTTTGGTTTTCTGAAATTCCTTTTTCCTGGGGAATTTTCTGTAAACAAGAGAAGTGTTTTGGTAACTGTAACTTGGTTTACATTCTTTCCCTAGGAGGGATGTCCCTCTTGATGTCCCTCTGCTCTGACCAATGTGAGTGAAGAGGTTTGTCTTTGTGTCACCAATCAAATTGGTCTGTGTGAAATAGTATAAAAGGGAGACACATCCCAAAAATAAAGGAGTCATTCTTCAGCCTTCTGCAGTCGGAATCTTTGTGTGGTTGTGGTGTAAAACAACATCATCTGTGCACTGAATAATTCACAGCATCAAAACAGAATTCCCTGAGTAATGGGAACACAGGAGTATCAAAGTGTTGTCACTGCCCCAATACTGCTTAACAAAAAGGTGCTTGACCCTCAAACACCCTTTTTAACAGAATATTGGCTTACTCTTCTCAGGCTAACAAATACTGTCAATGTCTGTTAATCTCTTTGGAAGTCAGTATTCAAGAATTCAATCTAAGCTTTGTTTTCCTCAACAGGACAAATTTCTTCTTGTGGTAAAAATCAGTTAGAAGAACATTCTGCAAGAGTTGACTAGAGAAACCTTACAACTTACTCCAAAAAGATAAAACTACCTTTTTTTTCTTCAATAATAATGACATAAACTAGTAAAACCTTCAGGCCATCAGGATGAGTTTGTATTTTTCCTCTTATTTCTTACTAGGAAATCCATATAAGTTTCTTCCCACTGCTAGATATTATTTGACACAATAAACTGAACCAATAGAACACTTCATTAAGAAGAAACACAAGTACCAGAATCATAGATATTCAAAATTTGTATATTCAGATCCAATCTTCAGCAAGCTCAGAACATACAATAACTTTTAAAATCTGTTTTTAAACTTAGAAAGCAATAACATTGAAATTTTTTTGCAATTTAAGTACAGTACAGGGAAATTTCCAGTATATCACATGATTAATTGCAATATTTAAGACAGGAAGGTTTTTTTTAATCTAAAAATGTAGCCTTGATCTCTTTCTCCTGTGTGAGACTTGATTTTCCTGAGTAGATGAATAGTTACTACTCATGTCCTTTCTTATTGAGGCCAAACAACAATCACATAAAGATAATGAGCGATTGTTACTGCATTTTTGTTGGTATATTGGTTAATTTAAAAAAAAAAAAAAAAATCTTAGCTAGGGTGAACAAAGCTATGCTGATCCAGCAGGTGGTAAAGATCAAAAATGAAATAAATCAAAGAGGTTGTGCAATAGTTGCAGGCACTATTACAGCAACGGGCTTATGATGTGATAGCTGAGGGTTTAACTATCACTTTCATTACAAGTTACTATTCCTTGGTGCAGGCAGCTTTGAAGTGAAAATTCCCCTGATGTACAGCCTTGGAAATAGGAGCTCTCAGCTAAAAGAAAACACCTCCTCCCCTATGACAATCCCATGCTTTTGGTTATGTTTTTTCCTTTAAAATATTTAGTTCCAAAAAAAGAAATTGTCATGGTTTATCATTAGTGTGCTTGCTTCTAACGGGCTGGCAAAAATTCTTCATTTCTTCCCCTGTTCACCATCGTGAGCAGAAGGCTCCACACAGGCCACTGTTCCTGGTAGGGGCATCCTTTATTACACACAAAAATTGGAGATTTTTTCCATCAGTCTTGATGAACCTTTGTATTCTTTGCACTCCTTTTACACGAGCTGCACACTTAAAATTCACTACCAATTAAAGCACTGCCATGGACATGATAGGACTGTGCCTCTTGGAGCAAGCAATCACATCNATTCCTTGCACTCCTTTTACACGAGCTGCACACTTAAAACTCACTACTAATTAAAGCACTGCCATGGACATGACAGGACTGTGCCTCTTGGAGCAAGCAATCACATCTGGTGATTCCCACATTCTGTTCCTTGGGAGGAAATATTCAGCTTTTTCATTTTCTACCATGCAGGTTTTCTTCCCCTGTTCACCATCATGAGCAGAAGGCTCCACACAGGCCACTCTTTCTGGCAGAGGGAATCCTTATTACACACAAAAAGTAGATTTTTTTTTTCCATCAATCTTGCTGAGCCTTTGTATTCCTTGCACTCCTTTTACACGAGCTGCACACTTAAAACTCACTACTAATTAAAGCACTGCCATGGACATGACAGGACTGTGCCTCTTGGAGCAAGCAATCACATCTGGTGATTCCCACATTCTGTTCCTTGGGAGGAAATATTCAGCTTTTTCATTTTCTACCATGCAGGTTTAAGGAAGTGAATCCTGGAGTCCAGTCCCTCCTGCAGGCCCCTGGGAGGCAGCACAAATTAAGATTCTGTTCTGAACCATCCCCTGGAGAAGTTCCTCTGCAGGCAGCAATGATGGAGTGCACTTTGATGAAGCAGGTAATACAGTAATTATTTGTTCACTAAGGGATAGAAATAACTTCCACTGTGTGAAACGTGGAAGGGGAGGGGTTTGCAGTGCCCACCATGGCCCTTGTCTGGGAGGAAGAACCACACATCCCCCATGGCACATCAGGAACACATCAGGGGCCAGAGAAGACATCCCAGAGCATGTCAGGACATCGCAAAGCATCTCAAGACATCCCAGAGCATGTCAGGACATCCCAGAGCATGCCAAGACATCCCAGAGCATGTCAAGACATCCCAGAGCATGTCAGGACATCCCAGAGCATGCCAAGACATTCCAGACCATGTCAGGACATCCCAGAGCAGGCCAAGACATCCCAGGGCAGGTCAAGACATCCCAGAGTATGTCAAGACATCCCAAACTGTGTCAGGACATCCCAGAGCGTGTCAGCCCCTCCTGTGGCTCAGCACAGAAATGTTCCCCCCTGCCCACTGCAGGAAGGACAGAGATCCCCACTGCTCTGTGCCTGGTCCCCAAGGACAGGCAGGAGGGGACAGGGACAGCAGAGCTCTTTGCCAGGAGCCAGCTCGAGTGCATGGCTGGGACTGGGCCGCTCAAAGACAGGAAACAACTGATTCCTCACCAGTATGAAATGTTAAAGCAGAGTCCTGTGGCTCCTTTGTTCTTACCAGGGTAATGGAATTACCCAGGAAACTCAGAGCACTTTCTAAAATTACATTTCGGTCCTGTCGTAATCTTAAGATTAATTAACTTCTGTGTTCCTTCATTCTTCCTCTGTGTATAATGCTGGTTTATTGACATGTAAATTTAGGGGAGTGGGAGGAGAAATCCTCAGAAGTTCAATATCTCTTGCAGCAGAGCAGGGAGAGTAAAGGCGAGGTCATACAGTAACTCAGAGCAAGGGAGTCACAAACTAATATATTTTCCATACACGTTCCCAGACCTCTCCTTAAATGACTGCTGCACAAGAAAAGAAAACCCAAATGAATGTCAACCAGATATTGCCTTTCCCTTCACCTCATCTTCATAAACACAGGGAGATCATTTCTAATGAAGCTTGCCCTTTCTCAATTGAAAAATTAATCTGCAAGCAAAATTAAGACATTTTTTCCCATATCCCTCCCACCCAGAAAATGTCAGTAATTTTGGTTCAAACACAAAGGCTTGGTTTGAGCTCAAAACATTTTTCCTTTTCCAGTATGTACATTCACAGTTCTCCATCCGTGCCACTACTTAGATATTTGATGTGCTGCCACAGTTAATTTCAATGTGTAGAACTTTCTTGAACTGTCCATTCTTCAGTGCTAACTTCCATTGCTCAGCAGAGATTTATTTTTCTTTAAAGTTATCGAAGGATTTCTACCTTATTGTTTCCCACCAGCCAATTCCTATCACCTGTGAGGAAGAACTCAAGAAACAATGAATGTACACTAAAAATACCACCAACACCAGGGGAAACTATAAATCCTGTTCTTGTTCGAGTTCTCTGGTCACCTTATTTTGTGACTACATGGAATGGAGTTCCATACCTGCATGCTGAGGTTTTGATGAACAAAATTTGATGCACAAAAAAAAATATTTGAGCACAAAATTCATATGGCCAAGATGGGTAACTACTTGCAAGGTTTAAACAACTTTTATCTGATTAAGCTACAGTCCTTTTTGTTTCCTGTTTCCTATATTAGTTTTATTAACTGAAGATATTTCTACCAGCAACCACAGAGGTTTTGCTGAAAAAATCCCCAACAAACAACCCACCAAAAAATGACTAAAAATAAAAGAAGCCATAAAAATAGTTACCATGTGGTGGAGAATGCACAGAATGGATTTAAATAACTTTCAGCATTTCCGCACTTCACATTTTGAACAGGAACGTAGAACAAATTCCATCCTGGTCCATACATACACACCAAGGTGTGGCAAATCTGCAGCCAGGGAAGTGCTGTGACCTCCCCTGGCAAATGTCCGACCTCACTGCCTGTGCAAACTCATTATCCAGCAGTTTCACACCAGAATTTCACCCCAAACAGTGCTCAGGCACAAATCATGGTCCCTGTTCCAGGCAGAGGCTCAGGTGGCACCGTGCCCTGCAAGTCTCATTGACAGGAGAGGCCTGTGTGTTCTTTCAGAGTTAAAAATATCAGAGCACACCATCTAAACACACAAAACCCAGAGGAGACGAGTTATTTGACTACAAGGGACAAAGCCGTGATGAAATACTTTCTGCCGGGCACACCAAACTCTTTCATTTAAAAAAATTAAAACGAAACACCACCAAAAATGTGCTTTTACACAAAATTATATTAGACAGTTGTCTGCTGGCAAAGATATTCACAGACTGCCAATGTGCTGGCACCTTTGTCAACTCTAGTTATGACAGTGTCTTTCAGCCACAACCTCCTTGATTTAAATGGAAGTGCTGCTGACCTTCAGGATTCTGTAAAACCATATTCTTTATCTTCTCTGCATGCCAGGATATGTCCAGTGTTAGAGGGTTGGGTTTTTTTACTGCTTAATCATTGAACTAACTCTCCAAAACAATAACAGAGCTTCATTTATTTGGCAGCTGTGTAGCTGGGGAAAGGGGATGTGGGAATTCATCCTCTGAGAGCTCCAGAGGGTGAAAAGTGGGGAACTATTGAAGAACAACCACATGTGTCAAGGAAAATTAACACCCTCCATTAATCCAAGGCTCCAGCTATACCCTAGATGTGCCTCTATCTTATTCCCAGCAGATAATTTCCAACTGATCATGCTTGTCATCTTGTACACTTGTATTGGCAGCAATCCCCTTAATGCACAGTTAACCACAGATGGCAGGACTCCAGCTTCAGATGCAAGATTTTGAGATACGACATATAAATAAACCTTCAAGTACCCTAAAGCAGAGCTGTGAAAACTTGTTAGTGCTGCTTTATGTATTTAGCTTGAAAGGCTGTGCCATTCTAAATAAGGATGCAGGGAAGGACAACATGATCGTACACTGGAGCAACAAGTCTTTCTGCACATGATTTAAGTCTGTATTTAATCACAGTGACACCAACCTGAACCTTCTCATCATCCATCAGTAAAAAGATTGTGATTCATAGATGTAAAAATAAAGTTTTCAGATAAACTACTTGGAGGTGTTTTTTTTTTTTTTTATTTTTAAGAACATTTGTTATCAAAAGTGATCACTCAGTGAGTTCAAAACAAATAGTAAAAAATTAAAAATCAGAGTACACTATCTAAATATAAAAAAAACAAAGATGAGACAAGCTATTTAACAGCAAAGGAAAAAAACAATAGTGAAATGTTTTCTTCTGGGAATACCAAACCCTTCCATTTAAATAAAAGAACCAAAACACTGTCCCTTATAAATGAAATTCAATTAGGCTCCCACACAGGAGAACTCTGAAGATAAGAAGATTTCCATCTGCTCTTACCGTTTTGTTACTTAAAAAACTGCATTTCATTTTTTCATTAGAAAACAACATCACAAATTCGGATAAAATGTGCTTCTGTTAAGGATTTTGCATTTGTGTTTCACAGTTAGGAAAAGAATCAACCAGCTCACTGCTTGTGAGGCACATGAGCAGGGAAAGAGCAATGGACAATGAACTCAGCTGGCAAAAAGCACTACAGGAAATATTTGACACTGATTCAAACTAAAGGGAAAGAAGCAATTCCACAGGCAGGGAAACAGCCAGGTCCTGGCAGTACAGTGGACAAGGGGAAATATTGCTCTCATTTTTATATAAAGGGGAGAAAGGAGAGCCCTGGGAAGCACTGACCTGTCAGCCCCACCTGTGAGGGTGCCCAGAGAAGCTGTGGCTGCTCCTGGATCCCTGGAATTCTCCCAGGCCAGGCTGGATGAGGCTCAGAGCACGCTGGGGTGGTGGAAGCTGTCCCTGCCCATGGCAGGAGGGTGGAACTGGATCTTTGAGGTCACTTCCAACTCAAGCCTGTCCATGATTCTGTGATGATGTATTACAACCCTTTATCAATTCCAAAAGAAAAGTATCAGAAAAAACAATTTCAAATTAAACTGAAAGCAACAAAGACAAGTTGTGTGAGTATGTAGAAGTGAAAGGTCTATACAACACAAATTCACCAAATCACCTGAAGCTCTCAGTCTCCCTTTTACTCTCCCCAAGTTCCACCTTGGTGTCAAGTAGAGGTTTAGTTCCTGGGAGATTTATTTATAATTAAGAGGGAAGAAATTAAGATGTGTTTTGTTTTTAAAGAGGGTTGAGCATTAACATGAGCAAATCTAAAAGCTGCTAGAGAGAAACTGATATCCTGGTATAGAGGCTGGCTGAAGAACCACCAGGAGCTGTCAAGCACTTATCCAGCTTACAAGAACATTGCTTCAGCTGCAGAAAAATCTGAGAGATTTGTACTCCAAACAACTTTCCAAGTGGGATGTAGGTGGTCTCACATGTCCAACAATAAATGGCAGCAATGTGTAAAAATTCAGCATAAATAGAGGGTTTGGTCAGAAGTCCTTGCTCTCTGATATGGAAAACTCAAGGTGTGCACAGAATTTATAACTTTTTAAAATATTTTCTTAAAATATGAGAGGCAATTAGTTGAGTCTCACTGTCATGGAGCCTTTCCACATTCCTGTTCAGTAAGGAGTATGTTAAACCTGCTCCAGCCTGCAGGCAGTCATTATCTCATGACTGTCTCTTTTGCACTTGTGGTTAATTCTGGTGGATTGAGAATGCACCAGCCACACTGCTGTTAATTTATTCTTCCTGTTTGTTTGGATCATAGATCAGCATCATTGGTGCCCTGCCAGGCAGCAGAAGAGCAACAATATCTGGCAACTAAAGAGATTTAAAATAATTGGTGGCAATACATCAGCTCCAAAATGACTGAAGGTCTGGCTCCTGTTCAGTTGTCAAATGAAATGTTATCTTAATTATAGGGTCCAGGCTTTTCTCTGAGCATAGTAGGACTTTTTTTTTTCTCTCTGTTTTCTGTACAGCCACTGAATCCCAACTGTTACAGGATTACCTTTTCATATCTTAATACTCCAGTCAATACAGTCATAGAGAAGCTGCCACCTGAGAAAAAGAAATACAGGAAGGATATTTTCCAGAGGTAAACAACATAATGAGCCCCAACTCTGCAAGTAATACAGGGAATGCTCCCATGAACTGAGGATGCTGGTGTCCTCACCTTTCCATACATCATTTCAGTTCATATAATTGCCAAATTTGTTAATCAAAGTCTGCTCTTAAAAAAAATAAATTGTACATTGTAGTATTTCATGAATGAAACAGGACACTGTGCTGGTGCAGGTATTTCATTCCAATTTCTCCCATCACCAGCCTTGCATCACTGCCACCTTCTTGATGTCTACAGACACACTCAAGATTCCCACCCTGAGCATGTCAGAGCCAGAGCAGATGGAAGGGAGCAATTTCCAAAGTGGTAACATATTCATGGGAGGATTTCAATCACAAACCTCCTGTGATGACTTTCACATATTTTTCGACAGCTTGAACAGTCAGGAATTCATAAAGGAAACTGATGCCGTGCTCTCAGCATTGTTTCCTCTCTGAAAAATCCAGCTTCCCATCCCCAGGACTGGCAGAGCTGGGGGGTTTCAGATACTGCTCGTGTTCCCCTTTAGTCAGTCTGAATATTAGGGATATCCCTCAGGCTTGGATATCTCCTACAGCAGTAACTCAAAACACAAAAACTGCAGCACAAACAACAGAAAAGGAGAATAAACAGGGAGGGAAAGGGGAAGTAGTAACAAAATTAGTTCCTTGCACAGTGCTGCTCCTCCCATGTACTTTATCTAAATGCCATTTCTCTTGGCCTTCCCACATCTCAGAAAAGCACACCTAAGGCTTGACTTTTGCAAAAATAATCATGATTTGATGGAAATAGCTACAACTTCAATGAGGATGACTTCTCTCTCACCTTAAAGCCACTGACATACTATTGTGCACATATATAAATATATAAATACATATAATGCTGATACTCCATTAAGCCCTGTAAAGTTGTCACATAACACCAAGTGATTTCTATGGCATTTTCTATCACAAAAAGATCATCTATTATGTGTTGCACTGTTTTCTTGCAAAATGCTATATTTTTAGTATGTCCATAGGCGATAAGAAAGCAAATTACGTTACCTGAGGGTCAGTAGGCTCTGTGTTCCACTGCCAAAATTGCAAGCAGTCATACACACTTATGAAATACATTTTTTCCTGTTTCTCCCTTCTTGAGGGTAAAAAAAAGTATAAATTAACAAAAAATGCCAGCTTCTGCAGCCTGCAAAAATTGCTTTTTCAAACTTCAATTCATGTTATCTTTTCAGTTCCTGGAATAAGGATCCCCTCTCACGCAGGGTAAGGACTGTCCAAGCACATCACATCCCACAGCAGCATGTAACCCCAAGAAATGAAAAGTAAATGTCATGTCACACCCCTACAAAAGATGTAGGGGATTTTTTTTTTCTGGTGGTAAATCTAGATAAGGAGTTTAACAGCCTAGTTCATAAACACAGAGGAAATTTTAATACACTTTAGCACCTGAAAATCCCATAAGAATACAATCCCTCTGAGAAAACAGTTTTCCCTATAACACACAACAAGCCCTATGAAATGACATTTATCTGCAGGCTTCCTCCTGCCTCCACACGTGTGCCACAGCTCTTGGGAAAGCTTTGATGCCTTGGGAAGGCTGACCTGGAACAGAGACTGCACAGAGCCAGAGAATAAAGGAGATATTTACTGAAAGGCCTTCAGGATACACCTTGGGCAGGACAGGAGCCTGGCCAGGGCTACACCCAAAATGGTCACAAAATGGACAAACAGTCACCAGGTCTCACACTTTGATCAGTTTTGGTCCATTTGCATCTTGGGGTTTAATTGTCCAATTCCAGCTCCAGGCTGTGAGGTCCCATCCTTCTTGTTCCTCCCTTCAGCCACCCTTGTTTGTGCTTTTGGGCCTGAAAGTTGTCCTTGGTGTGCAGCAGGAAAAGGATTTGTTTTGTGTCCCTGCTGTGTGCAGAGCTGAGTGACACTGACTGTGAGCTCAGAGCTGCACCCCTGGGCAGCACAGAACCTGAAATACATGGAAGATAAAACTGAAGGCATCAGCATCAGACCTGGTAAATGGGTCATGCCTTGCCTTGGCTCCTCAGGGACACGGAGCAGCCCCAGGGCCCTGCACAGGTACAGAGCAGCCAGGTGTGAGCAGCTGACCTGGGGGAATCCATCCTCACCCACAGGCTGGCTTTGTTACAAGGCACAGAACATTCCAGCAGAGTAGGTTAGTGTCCAATCCTTTAATATTAATTAGTACAAATCTCACATTGAACACTTAAAAAATGGATGGGAAAACCCACGTGTGGTAAAAGTCTCTGTTATTTTATGAACCTTCTGCAAGGCTCCCTCTCAGAAGCACCCACTGTACTGTGGCACCCTCCTCTTCCTGTTTTGCAATATTTTCTATAATCTAATAAATGAGAGAAGGAACACTAAACTCCAAAAAGTGAACTGTTTCAATCTGTATCTTAAAGTCTTACTCTCACAGTTTATTAGTCATTAAAAAAAAAATAGATTATCTTCACCACAGTGCAGAACTTTACCATGTGGAAATAACTCTGCTGGGTCCTGCACTTGATTTGGACTGAAACCTGAAATAACTTTGAGACAACTGCACTAGAGCCCATTAATTCTCATTTTGCCAAAGAATTAGGCTTCATTCCTGGACTCCAGACTCAAATTAGAATTTGCCTTTTCTTTGCTTAATGCTAAAATCAATAAAATAATCTGTCTCCAAAATGAGATTTGTTACAGTGGAAAATAAGAGGCTTTTTATAGAAAATCTTTTACATGATAACTCTAATAAACAGCTATCCAATCTAAATTACACCAGTAGGACTTGGGCAGATTATGGTTAAAGCACAGCAAAATAAAATCTAGAAGGCTGAAAATTAAAAGACTGAGGAAATACTGTTAAATACTTTTCTGCAGTAAAATGTGGCCAGAATTCATTCATGGGTTATGTATCACTTGTGAACTCCACAGAGGAAAATCTGGTACACATGAGGTCAGTAAAGGCCTTCACTCAAGTAAAACTTAATTTTGCAGATCAGAAATGGCAAGGGGAGAGAATGACTTGCTGGAGAAAAAAAAAAAATCATACATTCTTTTAGTAGAAAAAGAAATTAATTATTGGGAACATCTTGCTAAAAAAAAAAGTACTTTTTATCCTTAACTTCAGTTGAAATGCATTGTGTGTCCTCCCTTCATACTTGGAAGGAACCCCAATTGCTTTGAAGTTCATCAGCCTAATGAGGAAGTCCATATAGCTCAGGCAACTGCTGCATCCTTAGCAGCTCCTGAAAAGGAGAACCATTTATAAACTTAAAGGGGTGATTGGTTATTCAGGCACAAATACAAATTCACTCACCAGCTCTGCTGCTGACATGACTCATTGGACTCCGAGTGCTGGGTTTGGATATAACATGGAGAGACATTACTGAAGTGTTTTGTTTTAATTCACTGCAGCAGAGAACATGATCTATCGACAGCAAAGGCAGAGCCACAGCTTTCAGCAAAGTTTTTGCAGTCTTGGCATCAGATGTGCACCATCTGAATGCTTTGAGGATTTCACTCCAGCAGCCTGGATAAAGGACTGCACTTTTTAAATGATCTGCCAATGCTTTAATGACAAATAAGAAATATTTACTGTATTTTATTTCTGTCCTTCTATTGGATTTAATCTTCTTTTGAATGCCATAAGCTTGGACAAAGTCTCGTGACTGAAAAAATCTGGGAAGATGCAGATATTAAACATAGCTTAATATAAACCTGTAAGCCAGTTACTCCCTTACACTCTCAATTTCAGTTTCTAACCACAAATTACAAGAAACACTTATTTACACCATGAGTAAAGTCATGAATTTGGATCACATGAGAGCAAGGAGAAATATAATGTCTGCACACTGCACACTTCATGAAGCATTTTTGCTGCCTGCACATTCACACATTTTCATTGCTTGCTTTCTCCGTGTTCCTAATTACACTGCAGATAAATTTCTTAAGAGAAAAAGAATTTGGAAGGAGCAGAACTCTCAGAGACAAGGGCAACAATTAAGCTGGAAATGCCTGCTTTTTTTCTTCAGCATAAACTGAAGCATAATTATGCCAGTGATGTTGCTGCCATACCATTTCATTATCTGAGTGCCAGCATGGAGGGTTTCTGTTCCCTCTGCATGGAGGGACCCAAGTCAATCCTGGCTCTGCCAGCATGGAAAAATCTGAAGTTTCCCAGTAATTGTGAATGCAAATATAAATATCAGAAAATCAGAAATGGAGTATTTATAGATGTGCATGGCTCCTGAATGCCCACGATTATCTGGAGATAAAGACCAGCAGAGTTATCACAAAATGCATTTACAGGGTGCAATTTCTTCCTGGCAACTTCAGAGGCTGTTGTGTTTCTGCTTCCTGGAGTGCACATAAAACTTAACTCTGAAGTTTGTGGACCATGGAAAAGGAAGCTAAAATAAGGTACTCCAGAGTAAGGTAAATCCAGAGCATAAAAGGGCAAAGAAGGGCATGGGATAAAATGCCACCTGAACTGCAAAATAAGATTATCAATAAAAATTAAAAATAAATATTAAATATTTTCAAAATAACTCCAGCTTCACTCCTTTGATCTGGAATGACTACTCTTAATATTCCAATATAAAGCTTCTAAGATAGAATTATATATTTCACAAATGAATGAGGGAGTGAATACTAACTGCCTTGTATTTTTCTGTGTATTCCAACTGTTTTCTTATTTTTATGTGCAAGCATTAGGTGCTTGCACTGATACTAAAAACATTAATGGATGCTGTCAAGCTCCAAAGTAAACTGTAGGAACTTTTAACAGATCTGTAGAACTTTTAAGTTTGCCTTGCCCTCAATTTGCATGTTAAACATGTAATTAAGTTAGAGCATTCCACAGATGCCACCGTGTAAAACAACCAGAGGAAATAAAAGGGGAGGAGAAAACAAGGAAATTTAATTTTTACACGCAGGGATAAAGAGATGGCAAACACGGCCATGAAAGCACATTAGCAGAGAGCAAAAGCACGGGGAATTAAAAGTAAAGAACACCATCTGGGTACCCTGGCTGGTGTCGTGGCTCTGTCCCCTCTGTCCAGCTGGCACGGGGTGGGACATGGTGCAGCTCACGCTGCTGATGTGTCTGAGCACTCAGCCAGCTCTGGGCTGCACAGAAACCTCCGTGTCTGGCTGCAGCAGGAACGAGGGCACTGGCACTTCATCGTGGCAGAAATGCCGCTGCTGTGATCCGGGATCACTTTCCCAACATCACTTCAATCAGCATCAGAGCCAGCCCTGAGGTGAACTGGCTCAACAACACCCTTCGTTTTGAATTAACATCTCCTTGGATTGGTCACTTCTTTTAAGGACTGGATTCCTAAAGGAGCAGATTGAAAGGAAACAAGAATGAGTTTACATATTTGCTGCTGCAAAGAAAAAGTCTCTAAGCTGTTTTCTGTGTCCATTACATCCAGAGTAGTCATAAGGAAATTAAAGCACAGAGAGGAGAATTTATATTGCATTTTGCCACATTTTCTAATTAGAGCAGTGAACATTGATAGAAGTCCCTTGGGACACTGTGATATCCATCACTGTGTGTTTTAAATAACACATTGGAGAACTTCAGAGGCAAAGCTTATATACAGTCCATTCTGATTCAGGGAAAGATGATGGAATGGTTGGAACAGAACCAGCTCTCAGAATCACTCCTGACTCAAATTCTCATGACTGTGACGTCCTGGGGTAAAAAAATGGTGGTTATTTAGTGAGATGATTACATTTTCCACATCTAACAAACAAAAATACCATCCCTTTATGGGTGTGCGTTTCAGCAATTTTGCTTTAAGTTATAATGCAGCTGTCTGCATTCTTCAGTAATATTTTTCTGTTCTGCTTCCTAATTATCTCCTAGAATAATTACCATGTCATGGCTCACAATCTTTCCTCAGTTGAAATCAGTGGTAATTTGTCTGAGAAAAAGACAGCAAGTTCAAATTTTGCAAGGATCTGAGGACTAGGATGACCCCTCCAGAGAAAACAGCACCGTGGGATGGTCTTGTATCTGAAAATCCTTAAACTTTCAAAGTGGCCAGAGTTAAACTATTATCATTCCAGATATGATAACAGACTCCCAGAGAGCCCAGGGCTCTGCCTCGGTGTTTTACCAAATCAGGATGTTGCTAACAGCTGCCAGGGCTGAAGGAGGTGATGCTGTGTTCATTAAACCTGCCTTTTGTGTTTCTTTTTTCTGTGCACTGTCCTTGCACCCAGGAACTGGGACATGACCACACAGCTGGGATTAAACAGGTGGAGCTCTGGGCCTTTGTGTCAGCCTGTGCTGACCAAGATCAAACCAGCTCATAAGCAAGAGGAAATTTTTCTCTCCTGCGTAGTGTAGCCCTGGTTCAGTGCCTGAGGTCTTTTGGTTTTCTGAAATTCTTTTCCCAGAGAATTTCCTGTAAACAGGAGAAATGTTTTTGTAGCTGTAACTTTGTTATTCATTCCTTTCCCTAGGAGGGGCTTCTTGATGTCCCTCTGCTCTGACCAATGTGAGTGAAGAGGTTTGTCGTTGTGTCACCAATGAAATTGGTCTGTGTGAAATAGTATAAAAGGGAGAGACATCCCAAAAATCAAGGAGTCATTTTCAGCCTTCTGAATCTCGGAGTCTGTGTAGTTGTGGTGTAAAACAGAGTCAGTGTAGCACACAACATTTCACAGCAGACAGGTGTCAGCCAAGGGCTCTGGCTCACACTGAAATACTCACTGTAGGAATTGTACCCTTCTGTCCATCACATTTCATAGTGTTCAGCCCAATAAAATGTATATGCAACCTGAATATGCCAAAGGGATCCCTCCTGAGAAATAAGTAATTACATTAACTATTCCTGAAATAGAATGTGCAGGTATAACTGAACCAGCAGCTTTTTCCAGAGAGAAATCAAGAACCATTGCCAAATGATATGTCAATTGATATGATCAGGAACTTTGATAATAGCACACAATTGTTACCATTTTAAAGTTACCTGGTGCCAAATGCTATTAAAATTCTTTTTAAAACCTCACTTCAATACAGATCTTAATGTGCAAGGTATGTTGGCACCACTTAACAAACTTCCAGTTTGAGGTTGTCAAGAGTGTCAAGGACCAAAGAGAGGTTAGTGCAAATTCCAAGCTGTCAAGAAATACCTGACAGAGAATAAAGAGCAAAATTCTGCAATCCATTTTAATTTGACATTGATGGTTTTTACCTTGGAAAGAACTAAAGTATGCCAGATTTGCTCTGGGAGGTGCAGCAGTAAGGTATTTAGGGTTAGATACAGAAAATGCAGAAGTTATTCAGGTATTGTGGCCCAACTGGTATTTACAGACCCTTATAAATGCAGAAACCACGAGCAAAATAAAAAAAAAAAGTGGATTGTGGGAAAAAAAAATGCTGAATGAAAAGATGGGAATGAGCACTGGCTGCAAATGAACATAGTCACAATGGTACCAACTTTACTTCCAGGAAATAAATTATGTTTATAACTCTCAACTACACAATACCCCATGAGCAACAACCCCCACGTGCCTTCCCCACTGGGCAAGAGTATTAACCCTATTTCTAAACAAAGTCACCTGAGGAAGGTGGAACTAACCCCAAAGGAGGCACGTTCTGAGTGTCTGCAGTTGGATCTTTATCAAACCATTCCATCCTTTCACTGTGTCAGCTCAGGAAAGTTAAGCAGGGAATCTCTTCACCTCATACCTCCCAGCCCACTGAACCCAAATGTCTTCCCTTTATTCTGCCTATAAATAGCCAGAGTTTTATACAGTAGAGATTTTATTTATTTTATTTTTTTTTTCAGCTTGAAACTGATTCTAGATTGTTACTTTAAGACAGCACAGTCAGCTCAAGATGTCATTGGCACCAAGCCACTCAGAGATACTCAAACCTCCCATGGGCTGCTTTGGCACATGTACAGTACACAGTGTTTTTGTTCAATAAGTTCTTAGCACAAAAAAATGTAAAACTGAGGTGCTTCAGAGCATTATAATTTACAAAAAAAGGGTTCTAAGCAGCTAATTCAAATAACTCCGGGATTAGAAAATTTATCTCTCCCAAGGCTGGAGTGGTGAAATGAGCAATAGCTCATAAAGTAAAAGTGGTGTTGGAATCCATTCATTCCCTGATGACCTTGTCTTGGCATTGAACTTCAGCTGGCACAGAAATGCAGGAGAGAACCAACAGTGCCCACTGATGAAACACACACTGAATGCAACCTGCTTTCTGGAATGTTTTGTACCTTCTGCAAATGTTTTGATTTTCTGATATCTCATTAATTCTGTGTCTTCTCTGTTAGTGCAAAAAGACTAATTTTTTTAATAATTTTAGCAGCTCTTTATACTCCTTTATAGCATGCCTAAAGTTTAAAAAATTATCATGATCCTGATATAAATTCCACAGCCATTAGGCTGTTAATATCCAAAAAACTAATTTAAAACTACAGAACTCATTTTGACCTGCAACACAGTGGAAACTTATTACAATAGATAAAAAATTATGCCTTGAAAACTTCATCTGTTTTGTAGCCTACTGTAGCTGAAATAGACTTATACTAAAAAAATTCATGCATTCAAACTAAAATTTAAGTGGCCCATTCTCATTTACTGCCTGGGGTAATTAGATTTTTTTTTCTCTTTTAGAGTTCAATTACATTTTAAAAATACTGTTTGTTTTCTTTCACTGATCTAATGAAATGGGGATAAAGATCACCTAACATTCCAGCCAGAGGGCTCTTTTAATACTTATGAGATGGAGAGCACACAGATGACAGCAAGAAAGAAAAGATGGCTTTTTGTACTGCCGTGAAATACGCTGAGTATATGACCAAGAAGTTGTTAAAAGGCAAAGAAAAATGGTTGAAACAAATTGGGTTTGAGGCTGTGTGAATATGTTTCACTAGGAACATCCTTATTATTTTTTAGAAATTGGGAAAAATATCCTGAGCTTTGAAAACTCAGATAACAAATGCTATTGAACAGGGAGATATTCTTAATCTCTAAATTAGTGCCCATTAATTCAACAGGATCTATCAGCCTCTCTTTCCATATATTCAACCAAACCTGGTTCACAATACCAAGAGAATTGTGTCCAAGAGAAGAACAGAAGGGATTAATTTTACTGGTTCTACCAAATTTGGGTTAACACGCTTGTACTGAATCAACTCACCGATTTGGAAGGTTACATCGCTGGGTGTAACATGAGACAAGACACATACTGTCACCTGATACAAGTAACTTGGGACAGATACACACTGTTTAGATCAAATAAGGGGAAAAAAGCTTTAATGGAACCAGTGCTGGAGCAATACAACCACTGCAGCATGCATTTCCATTGTCAAAAAGATAAATATAATAGAAACTAAAACCAGACTGAGAGATTCTCTGAGAAAGGACAAACACTAGGAGCAGTATCACTCCCAAACGTGGATTGCACCCAGGTTTCTCTCATTCATAAACCAAGGGTTATTTCATACACAAAAATGGAGATCAGGGTCTATTTTGAAGTGCAAACTCTCCCCTCTTCCTAATCCTTCAAAGCACAAGTCAGAAATAAAAATATTATATTAATTTCCTGCTAAATAGTCAACTTTCCTGCAGGTTATCCACGTCTGGTGCAATTACTCTTCAATTGTATCCACATCTATCCCAATAAGGAAAAAAAAAGTCAAACTTTTTAACCTGCCTTTGAAATTCTTAGTTTAACACTAGAACTTTTGATGAACACTGGGGCTTTTCACTTTTCAAAGGCTGAACATAGCAAAATGCACACTGCAAAGTGTAACAGCAGGATAACATTACTGAAAGAACACAGAAAATCTGCTTTACTTGTAAGAGTTAATGTTTCATTTAAATACTTAGTCCATTTGAAGATGTAGAAAGAGCATGATACCAAAATGTTTCTGTTAATTTTGCCTGATAACCCTGTTCATATTTGTTTACAGTTCAGCAGCACATTAGCAGTAAAGTAGAGTAAACATCATAAAGTAATGGTGAGACTTGAGTGCCTTAACACAAATAAGGAAAAGGTTTCACACCACACTGAATTTATATTAAAATCTCTCAGGGATTTTGAGAGGAGCATAGACACAGACACAATTAGAAAAGGCAGAATAGGTCCTAAATTAGCTCTGTGAATTCTGTATATCTTACCCTTCCTAATGCTCCACACCAATAAACTGTTAGAATAATCCTGCTGGTGCCAAGGCTCCCATTGCCTTTAATAAGCTTTTCCATTTGCAAAGCCAGTGCAGTCTCATGCAGGCAGGTGGAGGTTAAAAGCAGAATATTTAATGGAAAGTGGCAGTTCTGAAGGAGCAGAGCTATTTCTGGGCCCACCAGGAAAACCAGTCCTGCAATGGCCAAAACACAATAATTAATATCATCATCCAAAAGCCAACTGGCAGGAGAAGTCCAATAAGCTTTACCTCTTAATAAAAACCTCATTAGCTTGATTTGGCTTCCATTATGTTATTTTCACAATCCCTGTCTCCAGTCATTGTTCTCTGGGTTACTCACAATTGCAGTTCCACTGTGAGACCTCAACAGAAGTGAGGCAGCCCTTGCATTTCAGGGACAATGCAGAGGCTTTTCCACTAATTCAGTCTCTGACTGACAAAATTGTTATATCATTTGTATGCAACATTGTGAATATCTCCAAAGAACCACAGCAATACTTACTCAAAAACAAGACTGTTTGGTCATTAAGAAAGGCCAAAGGGATTTTGGGGTGCTTACATTGCTGTGTCAAAAACCTGGGACCAAAATTTATCACAAAGTCTGGCTCAGTTTTGCAAGGAAAAAGTCAGAATTAGGTCACTGTCACACCAGATCCAGCCTCAGCTCCCTGCCACACTTTTGACACCATCACACAGCTTTGGAGTGCAAAATAAAACAACTGCATTAGTAGCTGTCTGCTGAAAAGGAGCTTAGCTCTTTCCAAAGCCAAAAACCAGTTAGCTAACACCTACCACAGAAATGAGTTCGAAGAAAAATCAGTCAGCATATATAAATATAAAACAAAATTTGGGAACTTGATGATCGAAGATGCCATTTTCACATACCACCTTCACCCTCCCACGCTTGCTGTTCCATTTCTTTGCACTGAATCTGTGCCCTCCGTCCAGGTGAGGTGTGAGATGTCCACATTTCTGCCTGCAGAAATGCAAAGAGCCAAGGAGAGGTGAGGAATGCAGGCCTGGTGCCATCCAGACTCCAAGGAGCAGCAACAGCATCTGCTGCATCCTGCAGGGCAGCAGCTCCCCTGCAGTGAAGGGACACAGCAGAATTTATCTGACTCACAGGGATTTATATCTGCCCACCACAGTCTACATCCTGGTTTTATTATGGAAAATAATGGAGGGTAAAGCACAGTCACTGGTAAAAAAAAAAAATAAAAAAAATCCAAACTTGCAAATTTGAGGTTTGAGGTAAAATATCAGATCAAGTGGGATACATGAAAAAACTCTTTGCAAGTCCTTAGAAACAATATTTCATATTGTACATGATGACTTCTACCCTGAATGATTTAAGGTGGTTTGATCCATACCCAGGAACTCCTGAGATGAACAAAAATACTGACTTGCAAATTACCTGTAGACAAAGTTAATGATTTCCAAAAGTTTATATTATTGAGTTTACCAACTTTCAGACTATCAAGTGCACATCCAAGTAATTTTTTTCTTTAAACTTGTGAGCTAATGTTTGTCTTTTGCTCTGCATCATCATTTTGGACAGTTCTAAACACAGCTCAGACACTAATCCTTCATTTCCCTTAATTGGTTACCCACCTTCTGCTGTCACTTTTTTAAATGTATATAAATATCTGGTTTGACAATTATTTTCATAATCATTACTTTATTGGAAATGTCTTTTTTTTTTTTTTCCTTCACAATCTCCTAATTTCTTTTGCAATAGTCTCTCAAAAAAAAGAATTGCACTGGTACCAAGGCAATAATTGGAGATTTTTGGAAGCATTTAACTTGTTAGTTAGTTTCAGGGTTCCTTGACATTATTCCTTCTGATTCAGGTCATCACACTGCTGCTCTCTGCTGTCCATAAGAAGAATCCACATGAAATTATTACAGATATGCCATTCAGTTTAGGCTCCATAACAAACACCTGTACACTGTAAATTTTTCATTTCTGATTTTTTTTTATCTTGTAAAAAATCAAGTCTAATTGTAGCTGGCAGGAAAATCCACGTAATTGCAAATACCATGAGTTAAACATGTGAAGAATCAGAGGGTTTTGGAAAGGAGTTGCACTCACACTTGAATTTTGTACTAACTATAAAATACATGCTCACCTTTAGTCCTTAATTCTTTATTTCTGTTTTACCACGACCTGATGAAAAATTCATTGAACAAATACTTTTCAGTATGTAATGAATGGATAATTAGGTCCAAATTTCCACACTGCAAGCGATCTCTGCATGGGCTGACTTCAAAACAGTACAGAGAATACAGTTGTCACTTAACAGTAGTTTGCATATTTTCCATCATGACAAGGCAGAAAATGAAACTTTTAAGAACAGTAAATCCCTAAACTGCTCAAATGTTTAACAATAGAGGATGAAAAACTACCATTCTTTCATGATTTTTAAATTGGACGATGTGAAGTCATTAGAATGAGTACACTTCTAGGGCAGGAAATCTTCTAAAAGGAAAAATCTTTCAGAGTTAGACTTTGTGTTTGGTTCTCCTACCCACATTTTAAGAAATGCTATACAAGAAACAGGAAACAACTAATGGCACAATCCATGATAGATGTAATTGTGTGAATACATGTGCCGGGTCAAAAACCTGTATCTGGTTCAAATACAGCAACATTTGTAAGAACAGAGGTTCAGCCTATAAGAAGAAAAAGAATGCAACTTAAAACCATGGAATTTTACAGAAAGTAGGATTAGGTGTTCCCCATTCCTATGGCTTTATTCTCCTGTGATTCAGTTAATGTTGCCCCTTTTCCTCTGCCTATCACATATCATTTCACTTCAATGGTACCACCATGGCCTCCAGAATAAAACCCTTCAGAACCCTGAAAATTCAAGTTTTGCCTAATTATATGTGCAGCACCAAACAGAGGCACAGCTACAACAGAAGTTGTGAGTCTATTTTTGCATGAGTATGTCAGAGATATTCTGATTTAAAGTTTGGCTGGAAACACGGTGAGCCTATTTAGATTTTGGCCTCTTGCTCCAAAAACCCCTCCATCCATTTTATTTAGGATGCTTCCTCTGTCCCAGTTCCTGATACAAGGGGGAAAAAGGCCTCTGTAAATGCCTGAGAAAACACCAACGAAAACAACTCACAAATACAAATTTTTTCTGCATTCTGAGTTAACAATAGCAGCTGGATTGTCCCCAACACATGGATGGGATTAGTCAGTCTTCTAGGTGCTCATGGCTACAAGCAATAAACAAAACTGTCTTAATTACGATTTAACATAAATTAGGATTAGCATGGCCAGGGAGGCTTAGTGGGTTATCAGCAGCGTGCATTTTAGCCAAGCTAGCATTTTGTGTGCTCTCAGTTCTACCATCTGTTTATCTCCTCGTGTAGGTTGACTCTGACACAAAAGGATTTCATGACAGGTAAGGCTGGATTGATTAAATTCTGTATAGAATATAAACCTAAAAGAATTACCACACAAGCGGCCATGCACTTCATCCAGCATGTGGGATTTGTTTTTAATTAAACTGTTTGTTTTCAGTTTAAATGCCTAAAAATGCCCTTACAGACTATGAAGAAAATGTTCCCCAAGTAGTGGTCAATATCTGTGACGATTTCACTGAAACAGTCTGTTCACATTTTGGTTTTCTGCAACATTCTTATGAAACCTGGACTATTTTCACACTTGATATTCACAGCATGTACCGATTCACAGAACTGTATTCACAAGCAAAATATTGAGAAAAGTTTTAAAAGGACTTTTTTAGTGTTCTTACACTCATAAATGACAAAACTAAATCACAAATATGTCTGATAATTGCTTGAAATTTTTCTTTTTTCTTTTTGCTTGTTTTATAAGTCTTAATTCACTGAACATTTGTCGTGGAAAACTATTTTGATAGGTCTTAGAATATAAACTCTTGTCCAGAGAAAAACATCCACAAAATCCAAGCCCACCCAGTGGAGAAGAACATGAAGTATAAGGATTTCAATTCCTAAAACTGAAATCCCTATTTCTGACCCAAGACTGACCATTGGGTCATGAAAAATAAAATTCCCCTCACTAAGATTAGCAATTTACTTTTCAGTTTCCCCATTCTTGCCAGATTTAGGCAAAATATGATGAATAGAATTGTCATGGCCGGGATGTTAAATTTTCACAGGAATATCAGCAACTCCAGCTCTCCTCCAGTGCAGAACTGCAGAGGAGAACAGAAAGCAGTGGAGAAGTCAGACCACACATTGCAGCTCTACATTAGGACTTGCAGACAAGATCTTGAACTTTAGGAACAAAAAACCCACACGTGCACAGTTGGACTTCAAAGTCAATCTGGAGTTTTTATCTCCAGAGATATTTTATACAAATAAATCACATTTTAGAGTTCCTTCAGACATAAAAATATTCCAGGAAATTGCCAAGAAAGAATTTGATGCCAGCAGAGTACTTCCCATGACAACACTCTAAAAAATCCATTGAATTTATTGTGTGATAATTCTTCCATATTAGAAAACCAGGACAAATATGTTGTGAAACCTCCATGAAAAGAAATCATAAATACTAAAAATCAATACCTAATTCTGGTAAGGCTGGAAAACGCTTTCAACACTCTCATGGTTAAACCCCAGATGGTGACTGAGCCCCACAGCAGCCTCTCACTCACTTTACCCTGGTGGGTTGGGGAGTGAATAAAAGAAAACTCANTGGTGGTGAGGAGCCTCTCTGGTTTTTGTTATTTCCCGAAAATCCACCAAAAACTCAGAGTATATTGCAATAACAATGCACAGCAAGAGCACAACTGAAAAGCAGCGCTACAAAACAAAGAGATAAAAACTGTTCCCCTACTTTGACCACCTTAAGGAGAGAAATACCATTTTAAGATGAGAAATTATCTCCATTTTCTGATTGCCATGTGTGGACTCGATATTTTCTGAGCTTGAGAAGAACTAGCTCTTCTCAAGGGAAACTTCTCAACAGTTTTCTTTTTCCCAAAACAACCTTGTGTAAACAATATTCCTTTCCCATAACAACAGGTGTTGTTTGCTATTTCTGTCACTTAGCCAATGGGAGAGGTGTCAGTCCTTGTTGCCAGACGGACACGAAAAAACTACACTCACACTGTCAGGTTGTGCGAGCAAAAAGAAGAACATTTATTTTGGGTTCAGGGTTTAAATAGTTTTTGGAGTTTGATCAGCGATTGGGCCATGAGACTGACACCTCTCTGACCCCACTGGTCAAACTAGAAGTTCATCAATTTGTCCTTCCCCCACGGACGGAATGCACAGTTTTCAAAACATCACTTTTTGTTTATGTTACAATGCGTGAGAAACTTTTTTCCAGTACAAAAATGTAAAACATTAGAAGGCTGAAAAAATCAGGGCGACAAGTGCTATGGACCAATAAAGTGCCTTCTTAGTACAGCATGTTATAAAAGGGCTGGATGAATTGTAAATAAACCTTCTGATTTCTACGGCCTTCTGACTGGAGTCAAGCACCTTTATTTCATGTCCTATCACAACAGCCACGCATGAGGGCGACCCTCAGTGACAGCACAGAGCAGCCAGTGCCCCCAGGCTGAGTTTTGTCCCCTGTGATGTCACAGAGCAGCCCCATGAAGCGACAGAAAGCTCCTTCCAGGGGCGGCTGCCCGTGAGCTCACCCACACCCCCAGCCCAGCAGTGCCCCTGGCAGCCACCACCAGGCGTGGAGCACAGCCCACCAGCACAGGATGCAGAGCAGCTCCCGCTGGGGCAGGTCCCTGCAGCTCTCCCAGGATGGACACTGTGGTGCTTAAGAAGAGGGGCTACAGCCTGGGGGACACTCTTGGGGAAGGCTCCTACGGCAAGGTGAAAGCCGCCTACAGCCACCGCCTCAAGCGCAAGGTGGCCATCAAGATCATCGACAAGAAGAAAATGTCTCAGAACGTCTTGGAGAAGTTTCTCCCCAGGGAAATGCAGGCTCTGATGCAGCTGCACCACCCCTCCATCATCGAGACCTACGAGATTTTCGAGACGTCCTCGGGGAAGGTGTACATCGTGATGGAGCTGGGCGAGAAGGGCAGCCTGCTCAACTTCCTCACCAGCCAGGGCGCCATGGAGGAGAGCGTGGCCCGCAGCAAGTTCCAGCAGTTGGCTTCTGCCATCAAGCACTGCCACGACTTGGACTTTGCCCACAGGGACCTGAAATGTGACAACATCCTTCTTGACAACGACCTCAACTTCAAGCTGTCGGATTTTGGGTTTTCAAAGCCCCTGGCTCGGGATGAAAACGGAAAGACTGTTCTCAGCAGCACCTTCTGCGGGTCTCTGGCCTACTCAGCCCCCGAGCTGCTCGAGCACATCCCTTGTGACCCCAGGATTTCAGACATGTGGAGCCTGGGCATCATCCTGTATGCAATGCTTTTTGCTTCGCAGCCTTTTGACAGTTCCAACGTCAAGGAAATGCTCCAGGTTCAGAAACAAAGGAAGATTCCCTTCCTCAAGTCCAAACATCTCTCTGCAGAGTGCAAGAACCTCATCTCCCTCCTGCTCCACCCCGACGTGACTCAGAGGCTGCACATAGATGACGTTTTGAAACACCCCTGGCTGCAGGCTCCAAAGCTCCTGTACAGCCTGAAAGCTGCAGGAGGGGGTGACCCCAAAGCCTGTGGGAAGAAGGGCCCAAGGAAACACAGGGTGTCCAACCCCATTGTGCGCAAATGTAAGGAGTGGACCAGGAGGTCGGATCCCCTTAAGGATAGTTTCATTTAACAGGGCCACGGTGCTGGCCTCACCTGTGGACTGGATTAGTTTAAACTCACATTAAAGAGAACCTGTCTAAAACTCCCTGTGGCAGTTGTGTCCCCGCCCCTGCACTGGGAGGGAGAGTTTGACACTGCCAAAGTCAGGACTGTGAAAGACAGGAAGGGGAAATAATGAGGGAGAAAAGTTTCAGAACACGTAAATAAACTGCAGAGGAGCACTTTGTATGTAATACTTGGAGGAATGCGTTTCAAACATAACAATGCAATTTTATATATATATATATCTGAATATCAGACCTGGTGCACTTTATAACAATTTATAACTATTTCAGCACTCAGACTCTAGGAGCTGCCTAGATGTACTGCTTATAAATCAAAATTTAGCTGATATTCTCTTTCAAATTTGAGTCTTTCAATAAAAAATGCACAATGGAAACCATTCCCTATGCTTAAAAATTAACAAGGATTACAAATAGGTTGTATCATAACAGAGGTTTTAAATCAAAAGGAATGGGGGAAGAATTTTCATTAATTAGCAAGGGAAATTAAAAAAAACACAGATCCAAACATCAGCAGACTTTTAACTGAAACTTATTGGCTGAGCAAAAGGCATGCATGGATAACAGATTTCTTTTTTCTATAACAAGAAACATTATGTTAGACGTTAAAAAAAAAAACAAACCTACCTTCAATGCTGTGGTCGTTTAGCCTAAAGCTTAAATAAGAATGTTAATTATTTTATTTGCATTACAGTCCTGCAAGGTTGCCCTAATCAAGGGTCATTTTAAAAGCCTACAAAATAAGAATTCTTCTCTCCCACTGGTCTAATACATTTACCTCTAGGTCCCACAGGATTGATACAGCTGGATAAGATATGCGAGCACACATTTACAGTCCAGCCACTTCCTGCAGAAAAACATCAAAAAATGTCATGTGGGTAAAATCTGATCCCAGTGGAGACTTTGGGAGTTTTATTACTCATTTCTTTGCTGCTCAAATAATTGCCTGTCATTAAAAGTAAAGCAAAACAAATATAATTTCATGGGTCTGCCTGGCCAGAGACATTTGCCTTATTATTGATCTACAAGAGTATCTATCCAACACCTGAGAATGTCATCCACACAAATGATGACCTATTCATAATTTAGTATTGCTTAGAAAGGGTCAGGCTACTGTGTTTCACTCTTTATAAAACAGAGAGAAAGTAAAGTTGATAAATAGCAAAGTGTCAAAAAGTACTCTAACATACAATTTGACAAGACAAAAATTATGTTTATCCATTATTTCACCCATTACTCTTTACAGAAAAATGCGCTGTTCCCACCAAAATATTATGCTAAAATATCAAACATAAAATATTGCTATTGACAAAGCCATCAACAAACACTGACCATAATTAAAACTATTATTTCCATTAACTAAGCATGGAAAACTAAATCTATCCTGGGGAAAAAAAACCTTTTTGCTTAATAATGTAAGAGATTCTTTTTGATGCTGAGAAATCAAATGCACTCTGGAATAATTGCAAACCTCACTCTGAACAGTCTTCTGCCTCAGAGAGTGGATTAAAGGATGGATTGTACAAACAGCCATTCAGCAGAGCTCTTACTACCCTAAATAATCCAAGGAGAGACAAAGTCAGATCCAGCTCTAATTAACACTCATTGCTCGTGGCAGGAGAACATTAACATGGTAGATTTCCACTGCCACATGTTTAGAAGTCACAGCCATTGAAAAGGACACTTGGACAAACGAATTGGAGCTTATGAATTCTTTGAGATAGCAATTCAGTGGAAAGCTTAAAAATATAGCTTATTATAATTTTGCTTTCATTGATTTAAGCTGGGACCAAAACAAAATAGTACAAAGAAGGCGAAGCCATGGAAAATATTTCTTATTCTATTTTACCTTTGCCACTTTACATGAAGTTTGCACTATCAGATACAAGAGGAGACAAGGTGACTGGAAATGATCCAGTGGGATGTGCCACAAAGAAGTTTGGCACCTCTTCCTGCTGTACTGGCAGCTCCTGGGACAGGATCATGAGCCCCCACACTGCAGTGCATATCCACGCATTTCTTACTAAAGTTCAGGCAGTTCAGGGACATTCTTACTTCCACCTGTGTGTCTGCAGCCAAAATATGTCTAAGTGCACAGCCAAAATCCAAAGGCAGGACAGCTCTCTTACCCAGAGGTCTTTCCATCAGAATTTATGACAGATGTGAGCTACTCTGTTGCGAAAATTGTATAAAAGAGAAGCCAGTCATGCACCTGAGGAGGGTGCACTTGGCAATTCTGGTTTGCTTGGGAATTCAGGTTTATTCCACTCCTTTTAGTATGACAGGACATGCCATTGAAAACAAACATATATAAGTCCTAAAAAACTTCTAAAGAAAGAGGACCTATGAACTGTATGGGTGAATTTCACAACAATAAGCATATTAAAAACATAATTTCTGTTGAATGCAGTAAATGGGATGAAATGTGTCCTGCTATAATTCTGTCAAATTATACTGGGTTTACTTTAACTAAAGACCACAGAATCATATATTTACTAAGGCTGGAAAAGACCTCTAAGATCTCGAGCCCCACCATTAAATCAACACTGCCAGGTCCAGCACCAACCATGTCCCCAAAAACCTCATCTGTGCATTTTTGGAAAACTCCCAGGAGTGGTGATTCCACCGTTTCCCTGGGCAGCCTGTTCCAATGCTTGAGCATCCTTTCAGGGAAGAACCTTTTCCTGATATCCACTTTAAACCTTCACAGACACAACCTTCCTCTTGTCCNAGCACATTTCAAAACTCAACGTCACAATGAAATTTTGAAAGCTTTCTTTCCAATTCCTCCAAGGGTTTTTAGTTCAATGAGAATTGATTATTTTGCTCGCACAGATACTATTTCCACAATAAAACCTCTAAAGGTGATCACAATGGTCTCTGTACAGCCATGGTACTNCTTCACAGACACAACCTTCCTCTTGTCCCTGAGGGAAAAGACCAACCCCCTTGACTGCACACTCCATTCAGGCACTTGTGGAGTGGTGAGGTCCCCCCAAACCTCCTTTTTTCCAGCCTTTTCACCTCCTTTTCTCCAGCCTAAACAGCCACAGTTAATTCAGCTGCTCCTCATTTCCCTCAGCTTCTATCTCCTCAGATTTCTCAATATCATGTACCTAGCACTGAGGAATGAAAATGGAGATTGTTGTAATCACTAAGGTTTCAGATACAAAATTTAATTGGCACTTTCCTCTATGCATTAAAGGTGATTAAGTGAGTTTTAGAATCATCTTTTCCTTAGCCAGAAGTGCCCACCCTTCCCTATCTTACATCGTTGGCACTAAAATTAATGGTTTTTATCTAACAGATACAGCAGTCATAATAAATGTTTAAGATAACTATTTAAATTTTGGCTGTATTAACATTATAATGTAAAGAATCCTAATTTTATTTGCCTCGATAAATCAAAGATTAAACTCACTCAGACATTTTATCTTGCTTGCCCTTAGAATAGTCAAGGAAATTGACTTTAAATATGAATAATATGTCTCTGTTTTATGAGCTTTGTTCATTTCCATAGATTTAGTTTGAAAATAAAATTGTTTCTAGTACTTCCTGGAATGCTGATAACTAAGCTATTGAATTGATATTTTTTTGTCTATATCTAAAAATCCCTTGAACTCATTTGGAGGGGTTGGATTCTTAAAGGAGAACCTGCCTCAATTTATGCTCCTTTCTATGGCACTCAGAGCCATATGAACCATCATGGACATTCCGTTAAAAAAATAAGGTTCAGGAAGTTACAATTTGTCAAAAAGTCTCAGTACTCCTCCTTCAAATACCATGCATAATATATATTGAAGCACATTTCAAAACTCAACGTCACAATGAAATTTTGAAAGCTTTCTTTCCAATTCCTCCAAGGGTTCTAAGTTCAATGAGAATCAATTATCTTGCTCACACAGATACTGTTTCCACAAAAAAACCTCTAAAGATGATCACAGTGGTCTCTGTACAGCCATGGTACTCATCTAGAAAACAAAAGTTTTCTAGATGTGTTCAATCTAGAAATTTTGTGCTTCAAACCACAAAAAGATAAAGGATCTGATTTGATGGAATTGCACAGCACTTGCAAGCAGAGCCCCACACCAATTTGAGTGAGAGCACAGTGTCCAGGACAGCACTTCCATATCCTGCAGAATCATTGCATTTCCCCCACAGAGGCTTTATTTTGAGGTTTAATTTGCTGGTCGTGAGGTGTGTGCTGCCCTCCCCTCCCTGCCCTGCTCAGTCCAGCTTCCTGGGGACTCTGGGGACAGATGGCTCCAGGGCAGGCAGGGGCTGTCTGGAACAGCGACCCAGACGTCTTGCCACTATGCAAATATCACCATCAGTCAATCACTTGGTTAATAAACACTGCACAGCCCACTGAGCTCTCCCACGTGGCAGTGGCTGCACTCCAGGAGCTCTCCTCCAGCAGGGACAGCTCTCAAGGTCCTTCCTTCCTCAAGGCTGGGAGGTTCCTTGCCACAACAGATCCTCAAGAAGTGATCAATAGCATCCTGACCTTTGAAATGTTAGCCAAGTGAAGCAAAGGGTGGGCTGTGCACACAAACTCCTTTGGACAGAAGCCACTGGCCAAGTCTGAGACCAGGGCTGGATCCAGCTGCAGTCTGAGGAGTTTGGAAGGCAAGGGGGCCCTTCCTGAACCTCATGGCTCAGTGGGAGAGTCTCCCTTGCAGCTTTTCCTGACCTTGTCCTTCAGGCAGTAAACAGTCAAGTGCACCTTGTTAAAGCTCTGTCACATTTGCCATTTCATTTTAACTCACTGTTTTATGTTAACAAGGTTTACTGTTGCTTCTCTCTCCAGTGAAGTGCATCACTCCACTCAGGACAAGGTGCAGAGGGAACAGGTGAAAGGGGTTAACAGAGCAGCACTGGAGGAAATAAACATTTTCTGTTTCTCCTAACACAGAAAAGCCAAGTTATCTGTTATGCCACTTGACAGCCTGTAAATGGATGAATGGCTGCCTGTAATAGTGGTGATGTTTACTGCCTCAGAAAGCTAATTCCTTTGACCTGAGCAGAAATGGTCACAGTCGTTAGAGCTACATAAATACAACACTCAAATCTTCTCGAGCACATAACAGTCCTATGGAAAAAAAAAAATCACGAGATTATTCATACCACAACACACAGCCAGAACGAAAATTAATTTTTCAGAACCTGAGTGTTGAAAATTGTTCATGACTAATTTTAATGGACCAAAATCAAAGTTCATTCAAGTCATTTGGAGACCTTGGTGCTCGTATTTGCATCAGCACCTAAACCTTCATCTTATTTGCAAAGATAATTCATATTATGCTAAGTTTTACCCAAGCAATTTCTGCAAGATGAGAAAATCTAGACACATTAGGTACTTAGTTTACTAGACTGTGTTAGACACCTAAAATTAGCATAAGTCCCAAGCACATTGCAGCATTTAATGCGTTTATCTCACAACATCCTTGTAAAGAAGAGGAATAGCATTATCTCAGCTTTCCAAAGTGAAAATGAAACACAGTATGAACATGGAGCTTTTAAAACATAGTAAGTACTCAGATCCTATAAGTGCTGAGTGCCCCATTACTGTTGAAAGTCTGAACATGTGTGTTATACAGACTGAGCCATTGAGAAAAAAATTGTGACAAAAGTGATCTTAACCAGGAGCAGTAAAGCCATGAACTATAGTGAACTGTTTCTGCTGCCTGTCTGATTTTTCTGCTTTTCATGAGATCTAACTGAATAAAAGAAAACACCACAAAGAAAAGCCCAAACCAAAGAAACCCCACAAATTTTAAGCATCCCACTTCCATGTCTAGTTGAAATATTGTGACTACTGTATCTCTTTGTTAAACGCATCAAGCTATTCAAAGTTTGTCAAAGCTTTACTTCAAGTCATTCTACCAAGTATTACATAAAATTCTAAATATTCCAATATACACAAACCATAGAAAAATGAGCTGAATTTTCTTCATGCTTTTATCATTAACTTTCACTGAACCAATACCAAGATGTAAAAGTAAATAAAATGAGACTGGTTTGCTTGCTCTGCAACATCAACTTGTTCTAATAGTTTGTCCCTACCAGTGGTGCTCACCATCAGCCTTGAGATGTGATTTTTTAAAATCCAGTTTAACACAGAATCATCAATCCAGCAAAGTGCCTGTCAGGATACATTCACCTGCAGTTTAAGAAAATTGTGTGGGTTAATCAGAGAGAAATCACTTCTCTCCTGATGCAAAGCTGTGAGCTTTAGATTGTCTTAAAGCATGGGCAATCCACCAAGGAACTACATATTCAGAGTTTTTAATGAATATGTATACATTAGTTTTCTTATGATTTTCCTTAAAGGAAAATATTACATCAAAGCAAAGCTAGTTTGGCTTACTACAGAAATTCTTTCTTCTGTATACTTCAGTGCATGTCAGAAACAGGTTTTCTTAGTAATAAATATTTCCTACTAGGAGGAAGAAATATTCAGTTCATTATTTTCCAAAAAAAAAAATAAAATCACTTAAACAGAGCAAATTAATGTTGTCTAGGACTAGCTCCTTCCTTATCTAGCCACAGGACCATGAGTACAAAAGAATCAAGAGTGTCTGAATGTTGTGCTAAATTCACATTACTGCTGTTTCTGACATAGCCCACAGCTCCAAGTCTGTCCTGCAGTGTTGTCTCCTTTGTGTTCTTACCCCTTTACATCCTTCCAAAGGATGCTTTGCATTTCTGGGAAGTATTACAGAATCCATGAATAGCTGCTCAGTAGCAGGTTGAATACACCATATTGCTCACTGTTAAAAGAAATATTTAAGGACAGTTCACATTATGTTCTAGTCTTGTGTTCTTCCCTTTTCATGTCCAGATGGGACTCCCATTATCCTCCTTCTTCTGTTGTATGATTCATCACCAAAAATTTCCCTCATGCACTTATTACAGCAGGTGTTCTGTCCCTTAAATGTATTCATATGGAAACCTGGGAGGAAAAATATTGAGCCAAAGAACTAAATGGAATGGAATGTAAATTAAAACATTTTTAGTCTATGTTTTAGTGTATTGACAACAGAGATTAATATTATTACACTGAACTGTAGCGGAGGTCTCAAAACATGATATTGTTGAACAACAGCACAAATTTATTTTATTCATGAGTGAAGATGCCTCAAGCAACCTGTAAAAAAAAAAATTCCAACTAAATAAAATTTGGTAGTAGTGAGGAGGTTTCCTGTCTTGAGGAGAAGATCCACTTTAATTAGTCTGCCTTCTGTGAGACCACGGTTTTATCTTCCTACGTGCTGTAAACTTCTCATCCTGAAACCACTGCCATTAATTTCTATAGAAACCACCACTAAGGAATGTAAAAACAGAGCGATGTAATCCAAAAAACTGAAGTAGGAATCAGGAGGAATCTAGTAGGAAATTTCTGGTTATTTCTGTGGAAATTCAAAGCAACTTTTTCCCCATTAAACTTGTTTCTACAGTTCTTAGGGGTTTTTTTTTTTTNAGCAAGCTCCTGATTGCCCCAAAATCACCACCTTGCACAGCCACACTCCTCAGGTCAGCTTTTGACAGGGAAGCAGGCACGTAGAGCGAGCCTAACCTCAGTCTTTACTAACATCACCACAGTCAAGGCTAGTGAACCTGCATCCACTGAGACTTCCACAGAAATTGTAGCCAATTCAATTCTTTCTAGGATTTCACCAAGTATGTGGGTCTGGATTTACACCGAGTGAGTCTAGACTGCCCATACCTACTCTAAAACCAAACCTTCGCCTCCTGCCAATCCCAGTTCAAGAAGATGAGGAAAAAGTGTTTTGGAGCTCACATTTCCTTGTGTGTCAGTGATTCAGCAGCAAATTTGAGCCACATTCTCCTGTGTAGCCCTGGTTCCATGCCTGAGGTGCTTTAATTTTCTAAAATTCTTTTCCCAGAGAATATTCTGTAAACAGGAGAGATGTTTTTGTAGCTGTAACTTTGTTATTCATCCCTTTCCCTAGGAGGGACTTCTTCTTAGTGTCCCTCTGCTCTGATCAATGTGAGTGAAGAGGTTTGTCATTGTGTCACCAATCAAACTGATCTGTATAAAACAGTATAAAAGGGAGAGACATCCCAAAAATAAAGGAGTCATTTTCAGCCTTCTGAATCTCAAAGTCTGTGTCATTGTGGTGTAAAACAGCGTCACTCCTGCTGCATTCCCAGGTCTGATATTCCACAGGCTTTGGATGCACCTCCCTCTCCTTCCAGCCCACCCCACCCTCACATCTAAAGGCACAGCTAGGATCTAGGCACANTTCTCCATTAAACTTGTTTCTACAGTTCTTAGGGGTTTTTTTTTTTCAGTCAAGGAGTAAATCTCCCATTAAAGAAAAAAGCCATAACCAACAAACCAAAAACACATTAACATTTCTAATACTACAGTTAATTTGTCTATTTCTATTGGATTCATCCTAATTTCAAATGTAACAGTTGCCTGCCTTTCTTCTCCCTTATTTTATGTAGTGGATGTCAAAGCACATTTTTTACATAAGCAACAGCAGTTTTGGCTTCTGTTTACATGTTCTGTTGAAACCCTGAAAGGGTCCGGGCATTGTATAAACTGCTTATCATCTCATAATTGAAAATATTGAAAAGTCAGAATTTGAACTACTTTGAAGTAAAGCAAAGCTGTAGCAGGTTGTCACACTTGGGTCCATATGTAGGAGGATCGGACCCGCAGAAGGAACGAGGCAGGCAGCAGGTGAAGGGAAAGCTAATGATACTTTATTCTACAGTCTTCTTCTACATTCTCCTTCTCTCCCTTCAACAATCCAACTCCAATATATACAGTTTTTACAAAGGCAAGAGATTGGTCATTTAGGTCACCACCTCTTCAACCTGGATGGTGAACACCACCATCAATCAATTCTCCTCTCAGAGGAGAAATATGAAAAACAATCTAAAAATATACATTGTTGATGTTGAGCTGCATGAGAAAACAGGACCGCAATGTCCAAACATTCACGAGCTAGAAAAGTGAGGACAACACAAAGCAACCTCCTGATTGCCCCAAAATTACCACCTTGCACAGCCACACTCCTCAGGTCAGCTTTTGACAGGGAAACAGGCACGTGGAGAGAGCCCAACCTCAGTCTTTACTAACATCACCACAGTCAAGGCTACTGAACCTGCATCCACTGAGACTTCCACAGAAATTGTAGCCAATTCAATTCTTTCTAGGATTTCACCAAGTATGTGGGTCTGGATTTTCACTGGGTGAGTCTAGACTACCCATATCTACTCTAAAACAAAACCTTCACCTCCTGCCAATCTCAGTTCAAAAAGATGAGGAAAAAGTGTTTTGGAGCTCACATTTCCTTGTGTGTCAGTGATTCAGCAGCAAATTTGAGCCACATTCTCCTGTGTAGCCCTGGTTTTGTGCCTGAGGTGCTTTAATTTTCTAAAATTCTTTTCCCAGGGAATTTTCTGTAAACAGGAGAAATGTTTTTGTANAACTACTGTATCAACAAAGGGGGAAATAAGGAAAAGATCGGATTTTCTAGCCACAAATATTCCTTCTCCTCTTTAGTGAAATTACTAGAGACAAGGAAATGTGTTGCAGCAAGTGAAAGTGCCAAAATACATTTTCAGCTAATCCTGCAAAATCTGCTCAATAACCCATCCATTAGTGCTTGGAAATTCTACCAAGCCCAGGTTCTCTCAGGTAAATATCCCAAGTGAAGTCACCTCTATTTTCAGACCAAGGGCTGGACCTTTGTGTAACTTTTGCTGTTTTGCTTTGAATGGGGAAATTGACACTTTAGATGAAGTCACAAAAACACAAATCAAAGTTTACACTACAACAGCCAGAAACTCTAATTTACCTTAAACTCCAAGAGTGTAACATTTTGCTTGCAGCACTGGGCAGAATTTCCCAATAATTTAGTAAAATCACACATACATTAATTACACAGAAGCAATACATATAACATTACCATTCACAGGTGAACTTGTATTTGAGCTTCACATTTTTTAAAAAAAATTGCTAGTACTAGCTCTGCTTCAGAGATTAAAAAAAAAATAAAATAAAAATAAACAAATTGTGTTTTTTACACCACAAATCTGTCTGGCACAGAAGCCAGAACAACTGCTGGATGAATAAAAGCTATGTAAGAAATATAAGGGCTTTTCATATATAAAATCATGTCACTGAGACAGTAAAATAGTTCTAAGTAGCAGGAGTTTCAGCAGTAGAATATCATATGGCTCATGACTCTGGTTTTCTATCCTCTAGTTATGCTTTACATTTGAGGGAAATTGCAGAAAACCTTGCCAAGAGTAGAGCTCCACACATCGACCCAAACCCCAGCCCAGTTTTTCATGAGGTCACTTCTTCCAGACTGATGTGTGAAACTAGACAACCACCAGNGTCACCTCTTCCAGACTGATGTGTGAAACTAGACAACCACCAGGAAAAAATCAAACCTACAATGAAGTGCAACATTCATAAACATTCTGAACTAAACCAGCACACTTCAAAATAATCACTAATAAAATTATGTTTAATTTTTATTTGCAACGTGATTGCTTTAGAAACAGAGTGCCTGAGCACTGCTGGGCTGCTGCACTGTGGCCAGAATTGATACTGCAGGAGTTGTATCCCAAAGGAGATGTTTTTGTCCCTCCTGTTTAAGTGCCCACTTTTGGTCTGCTGCGCAGTTTCACTCAGATAGATGGTGTCACTCTTCACCTTCCCACAGCTCAGGAACAGGCAGCTTTTCCTCAAACCCAAAATCTACTCATAGAATAAAATATGAAAAAAAATAAAAAATTGAAAGCTTTAAGCTATCATAAATATGAAAGCAGTACACAGCATTTTAAATACAAGGGTAAGAAAATCTGCTTTAATTAGCTGAACACTCCAGAACTCACAGAAAAAGATCTTTCTAAACATTAAGGGCTGCCATCGCTGTAACCTGTTGAATGTTTTCCAGGAAACAAACTTTCCTTTCAGCTATAAACCATTACAGATCTAGAAACACTCAGAGACATGTTCCTGGAAAGTAGAAATCCCCAGTTAGCCAGTCACAGGCACTATTGAATTTCCCATTATTTGCTCATGGAGGTACAATTTTTCTCAGTTAAGCTGATGTTCCAGTTCACAGCTGAGGCAAAAGGGAACTGCTGGTGAGCATTCAATTCAAATATAACAAGATACTGTTTCTACTAAGAACAAGTACTCCACATAAAGTGTGTTAATGTCCTTTAGTATGGTTTAAAACCCAGAGAGAATGTCATTTATCTGAACAAGTCACATTCTGCCAGGTGGAAAAGCAGATATTTTCTTTTTTGAAGACTTTAAGCCATTGTAACTGTACACGAGGCATTAAAAATCCAAACAAGATAATTTGTAAAGCTCAAAAACAACTCAAAAGCACCACAGTTCTTCAGCCATTACTTTTGAGAGCTGAAGCAGGAGGAAGCAGGTAATTATCTTCATCACTTTCACAGCTCTGAGTTTTCCTGACGTCAAAAGGGGCAGGATCACCTCCTTGGACCTGCTGCCAATGCTGCCTTTTGGTGCATCCCAGGGCACCTTTGGCTTTCTGGGCTGCAAGGGCACATTGCCAGCCCCAGCTGAGCTTTTCATCCCTCAGCACCCCAAGTCCTTCTCCTCAGGGCTGCTCTCAATCCATTCCCTGCCCGGCCTGTGTTTGTGCTTGTGCTCACCCTGACCCAGGGGCAGGATTTTGCACGTGGCCTTGTTGAATTTTATGNTATCCCAAGCCCCTCAAGTCCCTCTGGGATGGAATCCCTTCCCTCCAGAATTACCAGTCACCCCATACCCTCAGTGCCACTGTCCCTGTCACTGCCCAGGTCACCTCCTGTCACTGCTCCCAGACATCCAGGCAGTGACTGCCCCCCTGAATGGGACCAGCCAGCAAAACACATTGAATTTTAAAGACCTATTATACTCAAAAAAATTGGGACTTATCAATGCAAAGTAAACCCAAAGCAATCTGGCAACACTGCAGTTTGCTATAAAGAGGTCTTTGGGTGAATAAGCAACTTGAAAATATGCCAGAGCAACAGATTTATTGATTTAGAACAATAAAAAGGCCATATTTAGATAAAGGATAGATCCAAAGCACTCTAAAATCATAAAAATGTTCTGCTTGGCTTCAGCAGGTTCTGCCTAAGGACACAGTTAGAATTAATACAAGGTTATTCATTGCAGGACCTCTAAGACCAAGTTAAACACAACCACTGCCTTTTAAAGGATAGATGTGGTATGACTAATATTGACTTTTCTACTCTGCATGGTTAGGGAAAGATTAGTATAATCTGCCATTCGTTTTGATACTGAATTTAGAAAGATTATAGGAGATCATTTTGTCCTGAAGTCACATAAGATAGATGTGGAAGAGAAATCTCTTCAAAGATGCCCAGGCTTTTCACTCATCCCTAACCCTTAAAGAGAGACCCCTTTTCTATAGAGTGAGAAAGGAAATAGATTCCACTTGGCCTGAAAATAACAAGGATTACTGAAGAACTTGTGTTTTCTTTCTCAGGATTGTTACCAGAAGATATTACTAATATTGATTTTTGAGAGCCTCACTACCTGAAGACCTGCAATCAGACAGGAATCTGATTCACAGAAAATAGCGCCACTCACAGGCTGCAAGAGTAACTCTAAATTCTTTACAAGTCAAAAAAAAAAATTCTTAAGTTTCAGTTTTCTTAAGTTTCTTACCCAAGCACTAATTGCACTTCATCTGAAATAAAATTAAGTCAAGGACAATCATTATCATATTATTATCTCTTTAATGAAGGGCTCCACAATGTAGTCTGATATTCTAGTTCAGACCAATAAAAGTTCTTGCCTGGTGACAAGTACTGAACACGTTTAATAATTCCACAATAGCCAGCTTTACTGACAGCACCTTAAGGAAACGTCACAGAGTTAAATCTGTTTTCATTGAAGCCTTGCAGTCAGAAAAGCCTGAGCATCAAAATGAAAACATTAAAACTAAATATTACTCTTTTTGAACACAATAATTTCAAAGATTAAAAATTAGATGTCACCTTGGACTATTACAGTAATTCATATTTTTCTCCATTTTCTCTTTAAAAGCTGTATGTTATTCTATTAGATTTTATTGATATTCAATCAATCTTGCAATAATTTGAGTGCATCTGGTTTTTCTGTTTTATTTCTACCCCAGAGCTTGAGTCACAGAGGATTTCTCAGAAATCATAAATATTCATTTCCAAGTTAGTACAGGACTCAGATCTCAAGGACATAAAAAAAAGCTGGTTTGTTTTGGAAGTTTCCTTCCCCTCTGTCACTAGAAGGAAAAGCAGCATCATTTTACTTCTTGAGGTAAATAAGGTCCTTCTGCTGCCACAAAACATTGATAGAATGCAGACAGGATGGAGATGTGGTTATGCAGAGAGAGAAACCAAGTACAGCAGCATGAAAGGACACTTGAATTATCTGTCAGATGTGGTTCCAAAATCTCCTCTGGTACAGTTTACTTCCTCAGTTTTCTCTAAGTGGCATCCATTACTCAGCCAGATTATCCCAGTGTTGATTATCAGACAAGAACAGAGCCAAGCTGCACACCAGATGTGAGAGGGTTTACAGATAATTGTGTCATAATTAAAACTATGTTAATTGGAGGGATTATGGCAGCATTTTCCTGCGGTGGTTACTTTTTTCTCTTGTTACCTCAAAAAGTTTGATCACAAGGCTGAATCAGGAAGGTTGCTAATTACTTTTACCTTCCCATCTGTGTTCTTTGAAAATCCCCACCAATTTGGAGGAGTGGGAAGGTTTCAACGTTCTGTGACTCCAATCCAAGATCTGGAGAGTGACAAAGCTGCTGGCCAAAGTGGGGAAGATAATCATTGCTGTCTTCAGTGAGATTTCAAAGCCAAGCCTAAAGCACAGAACGTGCTGCCTTAACGACAACCACACTGGTACTAAAACACTCTGGATGTGTGAATGTGCTGCCTCTTTTGCAGCATTCTAACCCCTTGAACGCTGAATTCTTTCATTTTCCAGGGGAACAGAGCTGTTCCATGTGTGCTTTTAGCCGATCTCCACTGTTTCCACTACTGAAACTCTCCTATTTCCCAATCAATAAAACTCAGAGCAAGATCTCAGTGCTAATTCTACTGTCACGTGGTGTTACAAAAGAGTTTAATCAGGGATGCTTTGCCCACAGATGATAAGACTCAGAATTACAGAAAGATGAAGCAGTTAAATCACTCTGCTTTGTAAATTACAGCTGATGGTTTATTACTCTCAGTGAAGCAGGAATCCTTTTAAGTGAAATAGCCCAAATTAATGTATTGATATACTTAGTGGGGAAATGAATGCAAACCCTCTGTCCTGGAGAATAGCTAATTTAAACATGTTAGAAAATCTCATGCTCTTGGTTCTCCTCCCACCCTCAGTAATTTTGCTCTGGTGCAGCCAATGGATTTCCAAGAGGTCACCACCAATTTACAGCAGCATCAGGATTATCTGGTTCACAGAGTTAGTGAATGGGTATTTAAAAACAGAATACTGCAAAATGAAAAATGTTGTGCTAAAGAACGAGATTCTGAAGTGCATGTATGAAAGCAAAAGGAACATGAAATTAGAAATATGTATCAAAGCACGGTGGGCAATTCCAAACAGCCATGATCAAGGGAGCAGAGGTGTGAGGGGTAACCAGTTTATCCAAACTTAGAAAAGCTTTAACGTGCCTCTGCAAGGTCAGTACACTGCACAGAGCTACCTGAATCCATTCAGAGCTGGCAAAGAGATCAAAGAAATGCACTTTTACATTGCTGGTAATAGTAAATGTGAATGGTAAGACTCTACAAACCCCATTTTTTTATTAAGCTATAACTGAAAAAAAAACACCCCACTATTAAAAGAAGATAATGTGATCCTTTAAGGAGTTTAGAAATCACCTTGCTTTCCAAAAGTACAAATAAAGTCTTTGAGGGCAGCTATCATAGGTTTCCATGAAAGGTCCTACATTAACCTTCCACTCCTGCATAAAAATTGATTAACAAATCAGAAAGCTAAACCACCTAAGCAATAAATAAAACAAAACGTCCAACACTTGCTTTTGACTTTATTTTATGATTACTTTTGTGCATTAGGAGCATTGCCTGTGACATGGGATGCAAGCCAGATGAGGCAGACAGAAAAATAGCACAGCAAGAACAAGGCTTAAATACACAACCTGCCCTTCTCCAGTGTCTTACCCACAGAAGTGTTCTCTCCCACACTGGAATATTTCCTGCTCATTCCTGCATTCAGCTTTTTTATCTGAAGTTCAGAATAAATCACCATGTTAAAAAAAAAAAATATTCAGGCACAGTTGAGAAGTTCAAGGAACATTTCCCAGGTCAGATTCCTCATTATTTTTTCTTTCTTAATTCCCTTCATGAGCTGCCACTCTCACTGGCTCCTAAGGAATTACTAATGCAGCACTGTAAGGATGCAAATGGAATTCACTTTTCTCTCCAGTCTCTTTCTGAGCACCTCATTATTATTCTGCAATCAGGAACCTCATGTTCTTTGTCCATTTCAGACACAATCATTCATCTCTCCCATTCCCTATCCCTACCCGAGGCTATTCCAACTCTGTTTCTGTCTTTGATTATGTTTCTGATGTTCAGCTCTTGGTACATAAGGTGTTACATGCATTTTTTTTTATTATTATTTTTACTACTTACATCCCATTGAGTACAACCTAATTTTGCTTTTAAATTTTGTAAACTTCTTTTGAACCAATGAGGAATAAAGTGGGCTCAGTTAGCTGGAGGTTATTTATTTCACTTCTGCATGAGTCTTCTCAACCTTCTCAACCTCACACAACATTCAACTACTCTAACCAAAGAGTATGTGAATATATACAAAGAAAAACTTTTACTTGGTATTGAAAAAGGATGGCAATTTTGTAGGATTATACAAAAAGCTGCATAGACAATTTAATATATTCACTGTGCAACAGCAATATCTTTAACAACCTCATAGTGATTTAATTCCCCTGCAAAAAAATGCACTGAAATTTATTTCTTGATAAATATGCACCTTTAGAATAATAATGTTGGAGGTAAAATTTGACAACAGTTATAAATCAGAGGCTGCATATTATAGTAATGATGTTTCAGATCAAAGAGTCTCCTTTTTATGTTCAATGTTACAAAAGTCTTTATTAGAAATACACATACAGTTAAACACCTCTGAAAAAGGCCTTCAGTTTCCCATGGCTGCTTGACATTCTAGGTTTAAAAGAAGTGTGAAAGTATAAAGAATCATTGCACTCCAGTGTTGCAGAGGCTCCACTGACCATTAAAAATTCAAAAATCCAAATCAAACCAGCAAACAAAAATAAAAGAAGAAAATTATCTAAAAGTGCATCTGATTTTGTCCTCTCACTCTCTCTCCTCTAATTCAATACCAAGAGTGTTTCTGGACTGCCTGACCTTGTGCTGCTGTAAAGTCTGAGGAATGGACAATTCCTCAGTTTTAAACATTTGAAAGTTTAAATGGTTTAAAACAGGTCAATGGGGAGGCTGAGAAAAATTTGAGATTTTTGGGTGCGAGGATGGCACTAGACTTTTAAGAATATTGTATAAAATTACACAAAATAGTAGAAGATTAAGGATGCCATTATATTTTTAAATATTTACCATCTTTTAATCACATATTTTAAAAACTCAAGAGCATAATCAAATACAGATCTATACAGGATTTTATGCACATGTATAATTAACATATATATTAAGAGTTTCTTTTTAGAATACAAAACTTGAAGGCCTAATCAGTAACCAGCAAGTGCTAATTACACACTGAATTTATATTTGACAGATAATATTTTGAAAAGCACCTGATTTTCAAAGCACTGAAAATTGAAAGCACAAACAGACTTTCAAGTAATGCATCCAGCATCAGTTGCATTTTTTGTGAGGGGTAATTATTTTGAACACATTTCCTCACGGGTGGGTTTGTGTGTGTGCATGTGATGCTGAATGAACACAAGTAAAACTGAAATTTCTCTGGAATATACTTTTTTTACCTCAGAAGAAGCAAATATTTTTTTATGTTTAAACTAGTCCATCATAAAACAATTCATTATCCAGAGAAGGACATGCCTACACTACACTATTTTAGGGGACATTACTCCACCAGAGACAAATTGTTCTCCACTGTTCCTTAGTGAAAAATGCTATTGCTCACTGAGCACCTGGAGCCTGCTTTATCCACCCCAAAATCTAAGTTTGAAATACTGTATTTTGCACCAACTTTGGTGACATTGCTGCAGGCTGACAAATTCTGCAGTTCAACTCCTAAACCTTTCAACATTTACTCCTAAATTTTCTCGGTAACTTCTGATTTTAAGCGGAAATGCCAAGGTTTAAAGTTGCAAGATTTCCATTTTGTCACTGCCCATCTGGGACAGACACGAGCATGGTGGTGTCACATCAGGAGGAATTTCCAAATACTTCAAATCCCTCCTGGAAGTGACACTGCCTGCACATTTCCTTCTACAGCCATAAAACAACGACAGGTTCTGTATCCAGCCTTTAGTAAAACTGCTTGTCAGTGTGAGATTCCTCTCATCAGCTGATGTCAGCACAGTTCTGTATTACGNTTCTGTCATCACTTTCTAATGGTTTAAGAATCTTCTGGCTTTGTTTGACGGAAAGGCGAAGCTGCCGCTGTGTTTGATCACCAGCCTGCCTCTGGCAGGCAGCCAAGAAAAGGTTTCTTTACAAGTTGCAGTAAAATTGTTTCATTTCGAAACAAAAAAAAAACTATGAGACAAGTTCCTAAACCGGCCAGCCGCGCGCTAATTTGTGTAAAGCTTTGTCTTTGATTCCTTGCAAGGCTTAAACTGGCGATGTGGAATGATGGGCATTAACCTCACAGCTCATTGCAGAGACTGAAATAACCATAAATGCGTTTTCTGTTTGATTCATCACTGGCCTGCACATTACACACTCGCTTTCATGGGGCTCAGTGGTTGTTGAACTCCTCAGTTCTGCGTGTTTGGGGCAATGAAGATCCTTAATTTCATATTTGTGACAAACTGAGGTTGGGGTTCTTTAATCTCTTCTGTGCATGTGTGGATCTTCAACACATTAAGAACCTTAATTGCACATTATCCCAATGTCTTCTCTGGTTACAATTCCATCATTAACACAGAATTATACTGAATATTTCTAATATAATGAGGCTATAAAAATCACCAGTGTACTATAACATGGAAAAAAATTCTAAGGACCTCAGCTGGCTTGTAGATTATAAAATGAAATACAATACTCAATACCTCACTGAAGTCTAGACACATGGGTATAAATGTCAACATTAATTTTGATATAGACCTACACCCTTAACTGTAAAGACTTTTTAGTGCTAAGAATACTGGGTGTCAATGAATTGCAAAACTTAATTTTGTACTAAAATTTTAAATGCATGCTTCATTAAATTCTAGGTTGCTGGTGAAGTGATCCAGGTGGTGGATTTTCATTTCAGATGCTTTTCTCTGCATATTGGGCTCTGTCGATTCATCAGTTTATAACTATTGGTCATAATGACTTTTTTTTTTTTTTAAAGGCAGTGAATTCCCACTTCAAATTTAAA
>VXBB01022737.1:47099-64857 GCA_013399915.1 Illadopsis cleaveri
TAAAAAAAAAAAAAAAAAAATTGTGATCTACACCCTTTAGTCTGCAAGGGCAATGAAAATTGTTCACTTTTCCCAAGATTCAATTCAGTATTTTCTGTAGTTCCCAAGCTAAAAGTGTTCTGAAGGAATTGGCATGCTGCTGCACTGGCACTGCATTAATCATAAATCAAAGCACCTCCGTGGTATCTCCCACGTTAGGAGCTCGTGTTCCACCAGCAGTGCCTTCCCTGTGTGCAAGATGTTCTGGGAATAAGAACTATCAAACTTCAGAAACCTCAGCTGCTGGTATGATGGTTATTGTTACCTGCTCCTTTCATTGCTTCNCTGCTTCCTGCCTGAGTACTGAAAGTAAAAATACAATATAAAATGTACTTCAGATAATTCTGAGTAAAAATGTTTGAGAAAAACTTCTCTCCAAATGGATATCGATCACACTATTATTTTTATGGTGTTTGTGTATAACAATTAACACGCAAATTTTTTTTCAATTTTGCCAAACAAAATTACTTTCAGGAAATGAATCCACATATTAATTTAAAGAAGGCAAATACAGCAAGTAGTCACAGTAGTTAAAGTGTCAATGTGTGGAATTTGCTGCAGCATCCTTTATTTATTAACATTGCAAATACCTAAATACTTAAAAGCAAAACTATATGTACTACCAGGTAGACTGCATAATGAGATTCCAGAAAAGACTTAAGGAATTTTCTGTTCTTTCAGCTTTCCTGGCATCTCTTAAGTGTCAAAACCTTGCCTTCCCTTGCTCCCAATAGAAAAAAAAATGAAATAAAGAGATACCATTTAGCACAGAGCCCATGGTAAGCATAGCACGAGGGTGAGGTCCTCCTTATCAGGTCTGCAACCTGATAAACACACAACTACAAGTAGTTTTAATCCACCACTTCAAAGTGAAAATATCGTGGGTTCATCATAAAATCACTTTGATTTCCTTACCCTACATCTGACTTGAGCCTTCATTAATTCCAAGAAAATCAGTAGGTGATTAAAGCAATTAGCACGTTTTGATTTTTCACAACTCTGTAGCTACTTTTAAGCTGCATGTGATCTTTCTATCATTAACTTGGCATTTTGTTGCAGCTGAAATATGATCTAAGCCTCAATAATGACACCCTGTGATTGCAAGCAATCAGAAATCAGGTGAGCTACAACCAAAAAATTATGATTCTCACAGGATTAACACATTGTATTATCATACTCTTTACTAGGGATGGGTGTTGACATCCAAACAGTGGGATCCAGGGGTTTATATTGTAAAATTTTTTTATTTTAATGCACCTATCTAATCTGATTATTTATAACACTGCTGCCAGGTACATTTATTTTACTCGTGTAGTTAAGCCAAGTATTTTGGAGTAGAAGGTTACAAATTAGGAAAAACCTGGCTGATGAATGGGAAAATTTTGCCCCAACATAAAACTGCTCTTCCTATCCTATCCATTAATTGCTGTTAGATATTCTTCACTAATGATTCACTAAAATAAATCCTATGGGTTTTTTTCTCCTCACTGCAGATGGAGAGAGAAGATCTCTGCCACAATTCTCTGAAGCAATACATTTACATATGTAGCAATTCTCATTAATTTTCATTTTCATGACTCAAGACAAACTGACATTTTTCTCTTCACTAGTTAAGTAAATTCTTTTCACAGGATTTCAAAGGCTGTTTTTAGCCCATGTTTTTGTCAGCACATTAAAGTTTTCTAGTGTTTGAGGTTGACAAGCATTAGTATCCAGACATTTACATTGCAGTCAAGCTATTGGTGATAAAAAGTTTCAAATCAAACCTCAGAAGCTGTGACAGTGTATTTTTTTAATCACTAAACCAGACTTACACAATCAGACTTAAAAAGATAAGGAGAGAGAAAAAAAAATCAGAGCAGTTATGATTTGAACTTGGAGTGAAAAATAATGCAAATAAAGATCAGGCTTAGTATAATCAGCATCTGATAGGACACCCAAATGCATCTCCCAGAGTGGAGTCTTTTAATATATCAATTATCTTGGGTGGAAGTCGTGGCTGTTAAAAGACCTGAGAGCACCAACACATCTTTTATTGTTCCAAGAGCTTCTCTAGATTCCATTCCCTTCTGTGCTCAGGCATCTCTCAGAGACCTCAGCCTGCTCCAATAAATTTAAAACTACTGTTGGTCACTATTGGACTGACGTTGTTTTCCTGAATCAAAAAGCCATGCCTTGAGTGAAATATGAATAGAGAAGAATTCCCTGTCACTCCTTCTCCAAATAAAAACTGAATCTCTAAGCTTTCCTCATTAACCAAAAGAGGTTTTCATTTAAAACCTTGGAGAAAGTAAGAAATGCTAAAATCCAGCCTCTTTTCCTGATTTCCTCCGGGATTTAAGGCAGGCTGTGTATTCCAGCTGCTCTAATTAGCACAGCAAACTGCAATTTTGCTTATAAGAAGAAACAAATTAAAACTTTGTTCTTCTTTTTCTCAGTAAACTGTATTCCCCAAATAAAATAATTCCTCAGAAGAGCAGTAAAGATAGAATATATTTCACATAACTTTAGTTTCACAAAGACAGGAAAAAATGTTTCCACCTTTTCATAATTCACCAGCTTGATTTTTCATTGATATCAATTTTCTGTTAATTTCAATCAAACAGTCATGGAAACACAAATTGTACTAGTAAGTGAAAGGTCTAAAAGAAATAGATCACCCACATGAAAATATTTCCATTTAGAGAAACAAGAATAACTATACAATATGTGCTTCTCAAGCCCCTTCAGCTCTGGTGTTTTCTTTGAGATTCCTGATGGAGAGGAATGCTTTTAATGAATTTAGATTTGGGAGTACAACCTCACAACTCCAGAGGCTGAAGTGACTTTAAAAATTACACTAAAGCTTACTGTGTACACAGTAGTTTCTATTCAACTAATTAATACCAAACCATATTAATTCTGGAATGCAAAATAAAAGTATTAATATTCATCCAGCTTTTGACTTTGCTGTGTGTTGACCCTGGCTGGACCCCGTTTGCCCACCCAAAGCTGCTCCATCACTAAGAAATAAAGGCTTGTGGAACAAAAACCATTCAGGGAGATCATCACCAACAACCATCACAGGTAAAATGGGCTCAACCTGGGGAAATTAATTTAATTTATTACCAGTCAAATCATAAAAAAACCTTCCCTCCCCACTTCTTCCTGGCTCAGGTTCACTCCTGAATTCTCTGCCTGCTCCCCTTCAGTGGCACAGCAGGACACACAGCAGCAGGCCCTGTCAGCCTGGGTGCTGAGTGTAAAAACTTGGGAGGAACAAACCTCAAGTTAACATTTCTACTCCCAGAGCTCTTCCCCAGTTCAAATTGCATCAAATTTTACACTAAATCTAAAGCCTGAGACTGCCATGGCCTAGAAAACATGAGTGTGAGTGATATTCTGACTGATCTGGAATACTTTCATTCCAACAGTGACTGAAATTTATTATCAGCATGGATATTTTTATTAGATTTGTAGGTGCCACCACATTAATGCATGCCAGGAGGGAAGCCCATATAATTAAAATTCTATGAATATAAGATTAGGAGAAACTCAATTATCAGGCACTTCATGAGCAGAAGAAAACAAATAACACAGAAAAACCAGTGTGAACATCCTGACAGAAAAACACTGTGTTTAATTAACATCCATTATTTTATTAATGGTGTAACATGGCAAATGCCAGTCTCCCCAGTAATTTGATTTAGACTGACCTAATAAATTATTTGTTAGTGTAAGAAGATTGTTTCTTAATTCATCAGCAATTCCACATGTATTTATAGAATAACCCCACTGAGATCAGTGGAAGCAAGAATAATCTTAGCTGATTACACCATCTTTACTGCAAGAAACGTCACCAAGGCAGGATGAAGATAGGAGTGATCTTACATTAGCTATGAAGATTTCTAAAGAGGTGTTTTAAAAAAAAAAAAAATCTCAGCCAAGAACAAAAGGATTTTTCTGTATCACTAGGAAGGAATTAAAAAAAAGAGATAAAAACGACAATCTAGGCAAGATTAACAATGCTGGACCATCATTTAAGCACTAGCTAATCACCAGTTACAGCTGACCAATAAAAAAATGTGTAAGGAAAAGAAGCAGGAATTCAGGTGGTAATTGTCATCCCAACACCACTCCTGCAACAGAGCTAAACACTATGAAATTAATATCAAATACATAGATTTGTGATTCTCCTCACTTAACACCTTTGTTGATACTTTTACTAAACATCCTTCTAATAAAAATGGATTATCGAGCAAAATAAATCAATCCTTCTGTTTGTCCTACAAAACATTACCCTCATTTGGGTGTCGTATCAAAATGCAGCAGCACACCAGAAATTCCAAGCCTCACTGCATAATCCTTAATCTTTTCTTTCTGTTCTCTCTCCCTCAATTCAATAGAAAAATGAATGAGAAAATACGGCCTAAATCATCATTCATGTTCAGCTGACCAATTCTGATCTTTTTGGCTGCTGCAGCCTGACCCAAACCTCACCAGAATCAACAGCAATCTGTCCAGTCACGTGCCCTGGCACTGCACACACTCACTGTTCCATTCAGCATCTGAAATTTTCACCATCCCCGAAATTTTCTGCTCTTAAATGCACTTGTTCTGCTGACAAGATTTATTTGATGAGATCTTATTACCCAGCAGCTAATGGAGTACTAGAAATGGCAACTTTCTCATTTCCTTATTGATTTTTCCCCTCTTTCAGCTCTCCAGCAAGTGCTTCTCAGCACGCTGGGTTTCCCAATTTGGAAAGTCAATTACCATCTACTTTCTCCTGATGTTAAAGCACTAATAGAACAGAAGGGAACAGGGGGGAAGAACAACCATTTTTGGTGTTTTCCTTTATCATAAAACATCTTGATNAATGGTGTAACATGGCAAATGCCAGTCTCCCCAGTAATTTGATTTAGACTGACCTAATAAATTATTTGTTAGTGTAAGAAGATTGTTTCTTAATTCATCAGCAATTCCACATGTATTTATAGAATAACCCCACTGAGATCAGTGGAAGCAAGAATAATCTTAGCTGGTTATACCATCTTTACTGCAGGAAATGTCACCAAGGCAGGATGAAGATAGGAGTGACCTTACATTAGCTATGAAGATTTCTAAAGAGGTGTTTTAAAAAAAAAAATCTCAGCCAAGAACAAAAGGATTTTTCTGTATCACTAGGAAGGAATTAAAAAAAAGAGATAAAAACGACAATCTAGGCAAGATTAACAATGCTGGACCATCATTTAAGCACTAGCTAATCACCAGTTACAGCTGACCAATAAAAAAATGTGTAAGGAAAAGAAGCAGGAATTCAGGTGGTAATTGTCATCCCAACACCACTCCTGCAACAGAGCTAAACACTATGAAATTAATATCAAATACATAGATTTGTGATTCTCCTCACTTAACACCTTTGTTGATGCTTTTACTAAACATCCTTCTAATAAAAATGGATTATTGAGCAAAATAAATCAATCCTTCTGTTTGTCCTACAAAACATTACCCTCATTTGGGTGTCGTATCAAAATGCAGCAGCACACCAGAAATTCCAAGCCTCACTGCATAATCCTTAATCTTTTCTTTCTGTTCTCTCTCCCTCAATTCAATAGAAAAATGAATGAGAAAATACGGCCTAAATCATCATTCATGTTCAGCTGACCAATTCTGATCTTTTTGGCTGCTGCAGCCTGACCCAAACCTCACCAGAATCAACAGCAATCTGTCCAGTCACGTGCCCTGGCACTGCACACACTCACTGCTCCATTCAGCAGTGCTTAAACTGTTTGCACGTGAGACACCAGAAAACCACAGGCTTAACTCTCACCATCCCTGGAATTTTCTGCTCTTAAATGCACTTGTTCTGCTGACAAGATTTATTTGATGAGATCTTATTACACAGCAGCTAATGGAGTACTAGAAATGGCAACTTTCTCATTTCCTTATTGATTTTTCCCCCTCTTTCAGCTCTCCAGCAAGTGCTTCTCAGCACGCTGGGTTTCCCAATTTGGAAAGTCAATTACCATCTACTTTCTCCTGATGTTAAAGCACTAATAGAACAGAAGGGAACAGGGGGGAAGAACAACCATTTTTGGTGTTTTCCTTTATCATAAAACATCTTGATAAAAAAAATAGTGTTGGTAAAGATGTAATGAAATCAGAACTCAATTTCTAGTTCAGGCAGGCAGGATTTATTTTATATCCCTCATTTACTTCGTGCATATCAAGATTAATTAGTCACAACACTGGTGTCTCACCGTGCTGCTCTGGCACTACGTGTGCATTCATTGCCACTGCAGACAGAGAAAAGGAGAATCAGCAGAAATCATTCCTGAACATTTGTTTTTCCCTTTCAATTCCTGATCCTACACAGCCACACACTTTCCTCTTGAAAACCTGCATTTGCTGTGCAATTCTGAAAAAAAAAGAATGCCAAGACAAATATAACTCAAGGTACTTTTAATCTAAGTGTCAGCGCTAAGTGTTTTATCAATTGTTGTAAATAATCTTCAAGAGCAGGAATAGATTTTTGAATTTTAAGGGTGCTGCAAATTGGAGAAAATATTTTATGTATAGGCTCCAAGTAAGTTTAATGTCTGTGGAAAAAATTCAGATACAAATAACATTTTTATTAGAAACAAGGAAGGAAAGTATTTCTTGTTCCATAGGAAAAAAAAAAAAATTATGCTAACATAAAGAGAAAAATGCTTGCCTTAGAAAGATCTATATTTTTGCCTACATAATCAAATTGTTGCATTAATTATTAGAAATGCTCAGGTCTCAAACTAAGCTTATTTCATAACAAAGTTAATTGCTTATATCATGGAGATTGCTGGTTACCCACACACCCAAACCCTCTGTGTTTAATCCCTGTTTCATTTACTTGGAGAAGTGAAGAAAACCTTCAGGATTGCACAAATGCATTACCCTCCCCTTCCTGCCCAGGTTTTCATTATCTCTAAAATGATAAAACATCACAGTCACTCACACAAGTCTGACCACGACCTAATCTTGCAATTGCTACCCTGAACAAAACCTCCCAAACTTTCTTCTGCTCCAAGAAAAGGTGGAAGAGTCCCAGGTTTTGAGCAAAATAACTGATAAATTTGGGGGATGTCTTACACATGCAGGTGCCAAATGATAGTTTTGGGAGGCCAAACTACTGCAGGCTCCTTCTTTGGCTGGCAGAGACCAAACTGAGCTGGCATGGTGTGAAAAATGCATCACCTATTACAATATTAACAAAGGATTTCCTGACACAGGGCTCTGCTTCCCCTTCCAGAAAGCAGATGCTGCTGCCTGAAAGCTGATGCTGGTAATGGGAAATTAAAAAAAAAAAAAATACCACCAAAATCAACCCAAAACCTGAGCAAACCGGCAAACAGGCTGCAAAGATCTGACCATCTTCATTGAAAATTCACTGAATGATAAAGATTATTTCTAACCTTTGATAAAAAACTCTTTTGAGGCAGCATCATCACACTGTTGCTTCTCATGGGCAGCTGATACAAATTATCATCAAGACACTATTTAAGAGGCATCGCAGCGCTTTCCCTATTGAACAACACGACCTCTGATGACAAGTAACTGTAATTACACATTTTATAGCCTGATTTCGGGGCTGAACAACAAAGAGGAACTTATGACAAACTCCCACGCTGCCAAACAAGCCATACAATATATCATTAGTGAAAGTAAAACCGGTCAGGTTCAAACGGGGCAAAGTCTTTGGGAAGAGTGCTGAGCTTGCCAAACTGTAGCAGCTTGTGTTCTCTGTGCCTCCTGTTCTAATCAGTTCTTTGTGGGCTTGGTGTTTTCCTGACAGCTGCTGCATGGACACAAGATCAAAAGCTGTAGGTGTAAACAACGTAAGGTTTGTTAGAAATGAGGTTCCATCAAAACTACCTCTGCAAAAAGGAAAACTAAAAGCTTATACTGCAGTTTCTGTTTGGAAGGCAAATCCTGCTGAATTCTGCATGAAGTCTTTAAATCCATACCACAGAATAAAGATTTATCCTTCATTGGGCATTCTTTACATATTTCCAGATTAAACACCCTCTTCCAAGCGTACAAAGAGTCCCTGTTGCAAAGCAGATTTTCTTTTATGCTGTTTTGGAAAATAGCTTGAGAAATTTCTGTAGTTCCACACATGGCCTTATGCTTTCAGGTTTGGCAGCTCTGCTGTTTCCTGTTGAGGTTTTGGTCCATCTTTACATTGTGAAATAACTCAGAAAAGGACTAGAGAGGCAGACACAGAAAAAAAAATTGAAAACCAAAACCGGAAGAACATAGCAGACCTACCCAAGGTCTGAATGTGGCTACAAGCAGGGAACACAACACAATAGCAAAAGCAGAAAGCAATAATGATGTCCAGACCACAGGATCTCCAGGAAAAGCCTTGAAGTCACAAATCTCCTGCTCAAAAATTGCAGTAGTAAGGTGGAAGTGGCAAAGAACTGGGGAACAGGAGCCAACTTAGATTGCTCTGATGATTCTCTTCATTGCAAAATGTCAGCAGATGTTTTTAACCAAACATCTGGCAGTGCACTTCCACCTGAGCTCATGGACTGCAGTGCAATCAGCACAGTTAATCCACCCAGTCTTGTTCCTATAACAGCACTTTGCTTCAATATTCTAAGAAAGACAGTTCAGATGATGCCACACTGCAACTTTCTGAACCAATATCAGCAACAGTTCTTCATCTCAACCCATTCCTTAATTCTAGCAGTTCAATAAACGCTGCAAACACTCAAAGAATTCTAAGACTTTCTGTCTTTCTGCTGGTAACTCCTCAGAGTCTCAATCTCCCTGTTCTGTGTTTTTGTACAGTATTGGGCTCAGTGTGTGTGTTTTCTTGTGCCAGTGGTTGAGAACATTAACCCCATCAGAAGAAAAATAATTATTTAAACCAAGCACGGCAGGAGAATGTAGCAGATTTTCTTAGGGAGGAGCTACCCAGACCTGAGTTACCCCAGCTGAGGCCTGCCCTGAGGCCTTGAAGCCTGTGACGCAGTTAAAATTACTTGGTAAAGTTGTGGCGCAGTTAGAAATTAGATGTTAAGGTGGCAGAGAAAGATAATGGGATTTTGAAGGTCACTGAGTAGAGTTGTTAGTAAGCATGTGTTAGCCCCCTTAAGGACAAGTCAATTAATGTGTGTTTGCATTCTTCTCTCTGCTGTGTGCCAATGAAAAAGCTACTGACTTTGTAAAATATATAGAAATGTATATAAGCTGCCATCTTAGACGAAATAAAGGAAGAACATAGTGGTGACCATATTGGTTGGACCTGCGTTTGCTTCGACCCAACTCTCTCTATAGGGCAAACCTGGCAACAGGAGAACACTTCTGCTTGTCACACACCACTCAAATTCCCCTCCTCTGTGAGGACAGAGAGCTGATAGCAAGTGGCAAGGCAGCCAGGCAGCCAGCTCACGTGATGTTGAACACAGTCCATATAAAATAATGCTCAGTTAGTCTCAAGCCTTGCCCAACAAAGAAATTTTCCTAAGCTTTCCATACAATATGAGTGTACAAGTAGTTCATACTTCTGTTTCTTAAGGTTTGGATTTTAAGAACGTGAGTAATCCTACACCTGCAGGAGGCACGTAAGGACTATAGACATATCAACTACACACACATAGTATGCATACATATACATTTTCAATAAGAAAGTGCAAAAGAAAGATTATTCCCCAGAACTATAATAACCCTAATCTGGTCCTACACTGACTCTGACTAATACAGGTTTGTTCCTGAATGTTCAGAGATGTTAATTTTAGAGATGCAGCATTGCTAAGGTGACTGAATTTTCAATCTTTCAATATGCATTATTATAAACAGTTATCAGCCATAAATTTAGTATTATAACGTAGGTTTTTCACGTCTACAATACCCAATTAAATTTTGGCTTTTAACCAAAAACATGTACTGTCTTAGTACCCTATGTTTTATGAAGCAAGAAGATATTGAGTTTTGTGCTAAATACATAGAAACCATTTCTTTTACAAATAATACCAGCTAATAAAATTTTTTTTTTTTGAGTCTTCAATTACAACATTGAAAATGAATGATTGCAATAAGAATATGGATTTTTCTCTGCCCTGTTAGATGCTGGTACAACTATTCCTTTATGAAACCACGCTTAATATTATTGATATCAAATTATAATAAAGTTTCCCAAGCACTAAGCAGATCCATGGAATCAGTAGAACAGAGCAAATCTGACTGTGGCATTTATCAATTTAATCAGCCTTTTGCTGCTGTGTTTTATGAATCTATATTTCTCCATTTATTCCTTCTTTATTTAGAATTGTTCATCATCATAAACATTTCTCAACAGGCTGAAGAGAAAACCTAATTCATTTAAGGACCTTCCCATTCACTTACATCTGAAATCTAGAATCCCATTCGCTCCTGTAACATTTAAATCACATTTCTCCCACACCACACAGCCTGACAGATGTCAGTCTGGGCTCAGGATGAAAGCAGAGATGTGGAAAGCACAGATGAAATATTCTGACAGGTCTCTCCCTAAAAGACTACACGGTATCTGTCTCACTGGAGCCAGCACTGTTAGGGTACCAAACCCTGAGCTGCATCCTTGCTTTCCACAGAAGTGTTTTGAGTCTGGTGAATTTAAAAAAACAAACCTGCATCTGATTCTGCCTGGCAATTGCATATTCCCCCTCTGAGGATTCAGTCCAGCTCTGGACTGGAAGGTTCTACAAGTTATCAGTCAGTTCTTCCAGCAGTGACAGGGAAATGTGTTCATTACACCCCCTCCCAATTTCCTCCATCCTCCTTTGCCACTGGAGCTGCTCTTGCCCCTAAAGCCAAGTTCACAATCATAAATAAGAAATAAAAACCCTATGCCTAATATCTGTACTCAGGCTTATCACATCCACATGCCTTATAATGAAACACTGCAAAATGGCCATGAAAAAGTCACCAGAAATCAGAGATGTGCACAGGGCTCTGCACCTTTAGTTGGTCCCAAATCTTTCTTGAATGATCTTCCTGTGCCTCTTTTCTAAATCTGTTCTGGGCATTTTGGGCTGCAAATGCCTAAATGAAGGTTTTGGGTTCAACCTCTATCCAACACCTGTAAAGGGACAGTACCTGTGACTTGCTGGAGAATATTTATGTGAATTCTGCACTGCTAACAGGAGCACAAGGAAAGGATGCTTTAGACAAATGCATCAGAAATTACTAAGGAGGAAATTAATAAGACAATTTATCCTGCCTTACGGCACAAGAAGAGAACAGCAGGCCTCAAAATCTGTTCTCTGCCATTCTGTAACACTTACCACGTTAAAAGAAAAAAAAAGAGTTCTTCTTTTACAGAATTTATTCCCTGCAGTGGGAATTCCATACATGGGACATATTTCTCTGAGTCCCTGAATCAAAAGATTATTATGTTTAAAGATGTCAGTCCAATGGTGCCATTTGCAATGAAAAAAAAAACCTCCAACTAATGCCTAATACCTAAGTTCAAGTCCCCTCCAAGGCATTGTAACCATTCTTTTTAAGTGAATTATTATTTTAAACATTTACAGCACACAGTTATGCATCTCAGGGCTGAACTCATGATTGCAAGTAACTGATAAAATAATTTAACAGTGGAGTTGCAAGTAATTCAGGGCCTCTCCTCAGTCCAACCCAAACCCTTTTTTTATGACTATGACCAGGTAATCAGCAAAATGTTCTGTAATATCTTAATAATTAGGATATTATTTGATCACGAGCATTCCTTATGAGCCTACAACAACTTTTCTTTTCAGCTTAAAACTGTCAGTAATTCTTACTGAGAAACAAACCACAATTTGATTTAGAGCTTGATTAAGCATTTAACTACCAAGCTGCAAAACAGAAAAAATACTCAGTCTTCAAAAAAAAAAAAATAAGATCACACAGCATTATGGAAAAAGAAGAAAAAAAGTAGAAGAGCAAAGAATATTTTTCACACCCAAATAGCAGCAGGGAAAATGTTATAGATTTTTCTCTGTTTTACTACAACCATTGGCTCATGAAATTCATAGAGCTGCAGTTTTCTACCTCAGAAATCACAAACTAATATTGGCAATGTGTTAGGAAGGCCTGAAAACATGTCCTTATCTACAGAAACGTGGCTGATGTCTCCACCATTTCTAGAAATCTGACTGAGACACAACCAATTAATTCTGATGCCTGAGAAAATAAAAGCCAAGAAAACATCCCAAAGCATCTTTCATTAAAGCATCTATTAGTCACCCCATTTTTAAATTGGAACATATATTCAAAGAGGAACTTCTGAATAAAACACACTGAATTTGCAGGCTGTGCTTCACATTTCTTTTGAATTAAAAGAAACTCGCATTTCTCTAAGGAGTACACAAAATGATTTTACCCCAACTCAATATTTTCCTGGCTCTCAGTCTCATCTCTCCTTCACCCAGCACACATGTTTAATTTCTGAAATGAAGAGTATGCCTTTGTGAAGTTCTTCAGGAAAATACAATTAGATAATACATAATTACATTTATATAATTTCATGTAATTAGATTTCCAACAACTCGTTTATGGGGTAATATGGCCCTCAGACTGCAGAATCAATGCAGCTCACAAATTAGTAGTGGATTTCATCTTTGCAATGCCCCAGTAAAGCATTATACACATGAGAAGCTGAGGGAAAGTGTCACTTAAATGACTTGCTGCAGCAGCACAGAAAGTCTATAATTGATCCACAAATGTAATTGGAATCCTGAGTCAATATTCACTGTCCAAACCTCAGATCAGTGTTTCTTTCACAGAAGATCAAACAGGAGAGGATTTGGCCACTGGGCCCCGTTTCCACTGTAGCAAATATGAAATGTATCACAGTCTATCTGCACTAGGGCAATTCCTACAAGTTTATACCCTACCAAGTTTGCCTTTCTCTAGACATAATAACGAATAAAACAGCAATTGTTTTGGACAACTGCTATTTATCAGTGAGATCTTTACAGTTTTAAAGAATCAGAGATCTCCATAATGATTTAACACCAAATGAGTTTCTATCAACATTAGCTGAGTTATTGCTGCTTTATAATTACTTCTGGTTTGATCAAACTTCTATTTCAATTTAGATCCATCCAGGAGGCCTGAATCCCCTAAATCCTTATCAAAATTTTCTGACATCACTAGTTAATTAACTGTTAATTAATCTGTTTCCTTCAAGCATACTGAAATTGAGTCTATGTATAAGGGTTTTTATCCTTCTGATTGTCACCTGAAAATTCTCAATAAAGGTGCCAGAAGAGAAGGAGCATCACCTGAAAAACACATCTCACTCTGACAAATTACTAAGCTTAGTACAGAAAGAGGTAAGCAACAACAAAAGTTATTTTGCAGGAAAGTCAGCTTATTCCTCAGCCCTTTATAAGACACTCATAATTCTTCAGCAGACCTAAAAGAACCAAAAAAAAAAGGAAGACACAAAATAATATATCCAGTGATAGCTCTGAATGCTTTTAAATCCTTCCTGAGTGGGTTCTATAAAAATCAAAGCTCCTCAAACTGAAAAGCTCAAACTTCTGGAAGAAGGATAGCTGTAACAGCCAAGGAAAATGTGAAATACTTTAACCTTTACCTCAGCACATACAAAACTGAATATTCCTTTAGCATGTCCCTTTGCAGGAAGCAGAAACTGTTTGACATTAGAACTGAAGACAGTGATGAATAGACACACCCTCATGCACAGTTTGGAGCAGCTGATATTTACAAAACCTTGGCAGAAATAATACGGCACAAAAGCTGGGACAACTCCTGACACATCACTGGCCATTGGAAAGGGAAAGCTGAGGTGTCACAGTCTTGATCAAAACATTTTCATCAAACTTTGCAGCTGGTTTATTCAACAGTGACTAATTCTCCTGGGGGGGTTCCCAGTTCTAGAGCACAAGAAATGTTTTTATCTATTTAGAAAGCACAGAATAGCCCTTACTCTGTACCCAAAGCACAAATCTTCCCCATTACAAATGCTTTTATTTATAAAGGATGGAGCTTAAGGCCAGGCAGCTTCCTCCTGCTTGACATCCCTTGGTCATTAACACCAGACTGACATCCTGTGATATTTCCTGATAATGTGATAATATTTGGCTCTTTGGCCTCAATGCCACTCTGAAATAAATCCAGTTTGAACACTGCCAGCAAGCTGCAGCATGGATCTCCTAGCTGTAAACTCTGCTTTAGCAGGATTTTTGTTAGCTTCTGAGTTCATTTTATAATGTATGACAAACTGGTGTCAGTGTTGGTTCCTAGTGAAATAATTTGGAGGTTTTTATGTCATATTTAAATATAGATACATATGAAAACGAATCAAATCCACTTTCATGCTTTGTTTTTCCTATTTTAGAAAGGAAAGCCGTTGGTCTCCTTGTAAATGAAACTGGTTGTGGTCCTTGCCCACCTTTCTCTCCATTCTACTTTGTGCTCATTTTTCATTCCAAAGGATGCCCATGAAATGGCTCCTCAGTCACAATACTCATGTAAAGAAAACCCCACAGGGATGATACTTCCTGGGGCTGCATTTGCATTTTCATGGGTACATAAGTAGCTGATCTTCAATAATTTAAAAGTATCTCTTTTTTTTTTTTTCCCTGTTTGATCACCTCAGTTTAATTCAGGAATTTTTAAGTGCAGGGTCATCGAGGCTTTTTATTGGTGATGGATTTCTAGGGTTGATTTTGGAGAGAGGGTTTTTTGGTTTTATCCTAACAGCTCTTCAAATTATCCAATTTTGTCTGCACCATACTCCAATCTTTTGCCTAATTAAGAAGAATATCTTTGACTCCTAGACCACTAATTCCAGCCTGGGAAGCTCCAGCAGCAGCCTCAGTCACAGCAGTCAAATCACATTCCCTCCTCTTCAGCCCTTCCTCACTGATCTGAATCCCATTCCTGCAGCAATACCTTCACAGGTGGAATATCTCTTTAGTTTTGGGTTGATGAATTTGGTGTAACTTTAAAGCTCATTTCTGTGTGCCAGGGGCATCAAGCACAGAGACAAAGCACCAGGCAGGCAGAGCACTCCTGCAGTGAGCACAGAGATGCATTGAGGAACTCAGGATCACTCAACAAATGAAAAAAAAAAGCTGCAATCAGAAATTGAGACAAAGTTTGTATTTATGGAGCGTTTAGATTGCACCATGGAAGCTGAATTTCATTTATCCTGTGCCCAGTGCCTCAGCAAATGGTCACAGTGAGATAAAAAATGGTGGATTTGAATTGTTTAGCCACCCTGATACCTCCCTGTAAAATGAAGCCTCTCAAAATTGCCATCTCTCAAAAGTGTTTTTTGCTAAACAAATCCCCTGCTTGTCTCGAGATCTCTTTCCATGTGACAATGAGTATTATTCAGATAGACACAAATTAAAGTTATTGCCTTGACAGAGAGTATGAAAAGAGCACGAAAAGAGCACAGAAGTAAAACAACAACATTGTCAGTGAGGCAACAAATCTTCCACTGCAAAAAACAAGCAGCAAATAAGAATTTGCAGGTGGCCAGACAATGTGATCCTGCAAAGGCACAATCAAACCCCATTTCCATTCTCGTGCTTCAAGGTGCACCCACAGTGCATCCACTCACCCTGAAATACCTCCAGCACCTCAGAAAAAAACTTTATTTCAGTTTCAGGGAAATAGGCAAGAGAGATTAAAGCTCTTCAAATCAATCCATAGTTTTAACCAAGCTCTTTAGTAAAATAGAGAATATTTTNACTATGCTAGAAAAGTGAGGGTATCAAACCAAGGAGAGGTTTTGGGAAATCTGTGGAAGAAACATGAACAACACTCCCTAAAAGGCAAAAGCCACTGAACAGGAACAGCTTTTGTGGCCTCTTNAAAATAGGCAAGAGAGATTAAAGAGAGATGAAAGCTCTTCAAATCAACCCATAGTTTTAACCAAGCTCTTTAGTAAAACAGAGAGTATTTTAAAACACTAAGAAAGATAAAAAGGACTTTATTTTCTATGCATATTATGGAAACATTGTTTGATTTTAACAAATTATACATGGACATTTCCAAGTTTTATTTCAGAGATTTCACCAGGTTCTTAAGCTGAGGGAGAGTATTTGCATAAATACCTACACAAAGACCCAAGTTTTACATTTCCCAGCTATGGTTACTTATCTTGCCACAAAAAAAAGAAGTTTCTCAATTTTGAAAATAGTCTGCTATTTAAACTGACATCTAATTTATCAAAGCTCTTTTTTCTTAAATGGGAAATTAGTCCCTCATTTGAAATGTTCAAAAATTAACTTTTTTTTCATCTATTTATTCGAGGATGAGCATTCTGCTCTNCAGTGCTCCTTTTTCTCCACAAACACCTTGTCTCCCCAAGGGTTTGGATTATTTACAGCTTTTCATTTCTCATTCCTGGTACTGACTGGATCAAAAATTGAAGCACTTTGCCCAACCAGTTCATCATGTTACACTGTTTATAAGTTTGGGAGAGTTTCAGATTAAAACAGACACAAAAGGCAACAACAACAAAAAAACACAGTCAGAGTAACAGCCTCATACACTTCATGTCATTTCCTTAACAACAACACTTGATCAAAGAAAAAAGAACAAAGGGAAAAAGACAACAGAAAAAAAAGAAAACAGGAAAAAAAAAAAAAAACCCAAACAAAAGTAAAAAACCCTCAGAGCTCCAGAGTGGTTTTTATTTAAATGAAAATGCACATTAAATATTTGCTTTAGTTGTGTTTTCTCTGTTCATAGTTTGATCACCACGTCTCATGACTTTTCAGGGTAGTAAACAATCACTGTCCCACAGGGAGCAGTAATTTACGTGGTGTTTTGACATTTAAGATATAACAGTTGAAGTTCCCAATAGGCATAATTAGAGCAAAAAAAATGCACTAAAGTGAATAAGCAGTTATCATTTGTGCATTGATATTTGAAATAAAGTCCTAACCACAAGGGTATAACCAATCTTGAGAAATATTAAACAGAAAAATCCCAGACAAACCCTTAACAGAAATGGTCAAAGAAATTACTTGGCTGTTATGACTGGAAGTGCATAACTTAACCTAGACCCAGATAAAATGATCAAATTTCCTCATGACATACCAGAAGATAAATAATTCACTAAAAACCTGACTTGCTGAATTAATGAATGTATTGTTGGGAAATAAAACTCATTGACATCAGAAGGAGAATACAACAAAGGCACGGGATAAATGTTGAGGAGACCAAGGGTTGGACTGAGCAGTTCAAAAGTTCACCTCTCAGTCCTGTGATCTCACCTGATGCAATAACTGGTGCCAACTTTGCCAACACACCACTATATTTTTATCTCTTGAAGCTGCTCTACTGCATACAGAGCATATGGGTGCCTGACCTAAGGAAAAAAAATAAAAGGCAAAAATAATAAAATAAAAATCAAAGTTTGACGGAAGATTCTCTAAATGAAATTATTTTATGAGTCAGTAAAAGGTCAGTCCTGTTGAGATTAATTAGGATCATGATATAATTACCCTTACAGAATCAGACCATCTGCTCATAAGAATCCTCACAGCTATTCTAAAGTCACACTGTTCTCAACCCTTATATTTTTCACTAGTCTGGGCCTAATTCAAGCAGAGTCTCTCCCCTCTGTTTCACAGCAGAGCACCCAGCAGGGTCCTCAGGGCCTTTCCCAAACAGGGGGACCCCAAGGGTGGCAGGGATGGACCTGGAGGGGACAGGAGCAGCCAAGGTCCCACCCTGGGGC
>VXBB01022741.1:0-18049 GCA_013399915.1 Illadopsis cleaveri
GGGCAGAGGGACAGAATCCCCTTTTAATGAAACACCCAGGTTTGTCCAATGGACCTACAAGAAAGGACAGAGAAATGTCTGGGGAATATTCAGTGCACAGCCATTCTTGGGAGCCCTGAGTTCATCCAATGCTTGCTGAAGTTGCTAGAATATTCGTAGGATTGGCCCTGGTGAAGTATGTGGTGGGTCTGGGGGATAGTCTCATCCTCAGAAAGAGGAATCTGGGATTTGGAACCAGCCTTTGCAGGTTGTGGAGCTGCTTAGTACATTAGCCAGTCCTCTGGGGAGCTTCCACAGTTCCACAGCTTCCACAGCCCCTATGGACACAACACCTGGGGGGGGCTGTGAACTCCTGGGGGGTCTTCCCTGGGACCAGACTTCCCTGTGCAGACCTGGCTGGCACTTGCCTGGTGGAGATTGCTTCAGCCTTGCAGCACCCAGTGCTGAGGAGCAAACCAGCTTGCTGGGGAGCCAGCAAACTGCCTCAGCACCTGCAGTGCTACAAGCAGGAGGTTTTGTGTTTTGAACAATTTGTCAGGGTCAGGAGCAGCTCTTGGCTCTGTATCCTGCAGAAACAAAAGTTCTCCCTGCTAGAGGCTTCCCTTTGAACCTGCTGCACTGGCAGATTGATCCTGCGCCCTCCATATGGTCCCTAAAGAGAGCAGGGCTTGCTGAGATCCTGCTCTCACATCCATGTGGGCAGGTTTCCATAAGTTAATTTGCTATGCTGCAGCGGGCAGAAGCAGGGCCAGGTCTTCTCAGGAACCTTGAGTTTACAATCTGGTCATCCACACCCAGCATCTCTGGGGCTGTGCACACACAGCCCTCTCATGGTGCTGGGGGCAGCCAAAAATTTGGGAGATCCTCTGTGAAAACAGCCAAGAAGGGTGAGGTACTCATTTTAAATTGATGGTGACTTGAAAATTATTTTTCTGCATAGTGGAAAGTAGAGTCATAAACTCCTTGTAGCATTAATCATAGATGTGTTTTAAGGGAAATTGTTATCTCGGTCTTAGCAGCTGAAAGTCCCAGCCCTGGCTCTGCTAGGAGCTCTCCTGACACGGGGGAGAAGGCAGCTCTTGTTCTGGAGAAATAATAACACATAAAAGGAAATATTAGGTGGTTATGGCCGATGGGGAGCTGAAGTTCTGTTGAACAAACCGAAGGCAGCCCCTCAAAAAGGGGTGAGAGAGCAGAGAGAAGCTGGCCACACTTCTGCCGTGTAGTGGATAGTTGGATGTGTCACTGCTACAGCTGCTCTCCTGCACTCCAGCTCCACAGGGAAAATGCCCACGCCCAGCACTGCAGCGTGTGGATGGGAGTGGATGGGACCGTGGTGTGAGGGCTGTGCTGGGATGAAAAGAGCATCTTCCATTTGCATCCCTGAGCAGCCGTGTGTGTGCACAGACAGCTTCCACCGGAACAATCCCCAGGGTGTCTGGGCAGGCAGGGTGATAATGTAAAAGGAATGTAAGGAGGGTAAGGAGAGAAAATCAGCATCCTGGGTAAAATCCTGCCCTGGTCCCCAGTGGCAGTTGGCTCCTCTGTGCACCATCTCTCCTCCTGCCCTCCCTGGGAAGGGCAGGCGCTGCCTGTACTTGTCATGCCAGTCACACACATGCTGGTGCACAGACTAACACCCTCCACAATAAATCTAAAAGATTAATTACTAGGAAAAAAAAAAAATCCCACAACCCCACTTGCAGCATTTGAAATGCGTCTCAACCAGTGCTCTGCTCTGGTTATTCATGGGGAAAAGAAATCACCTCCTGAATCGAGCAATTGAGAATGCAAATATCCCAGCCTGGCTCAAAAGAGGAATCAAGCTCTGTACTGTCAAGCTGATTAGCATCCTGTTCCGTGGGGTACTGCCCTGAACCCAGAGGGAAAATTTGGGGACAACTATGCTTAATGCTTAAGGATGAGGTTTCTGAGTTTTGCCCAGAGAGAAATTACAGTCTTGCTACGCCCTGTCTGATGACAGACCATAGAGATGTTTTCTTGTTCTCTTCACAGCGACTGCCCTTTCTCTGGTGAGATCTTTCAGCCTTTTGTTTCCTGTCACTGGCCAGCTGTTTTTTGTGAGTTGAGTTTTTTTGTTGTTGTAAAACTGAAGCTTTCTACAGGCAGTGGAACAAAGATTTTCTTTTTTCTCTTGTGAGCAGGGAGGGAAAGTACGTCGGAGCAGTTTCTCATGGGAGTGGGACTTCTGCTTGCAAGAAGGATTTTACACTTTGTTTTGCCTTTTTTCCCTTTTCCCTGAAAGCAGTGTAGATGCGTCTTCCAGAAAGACTAGGAATTATATCCTGATCCCTTTCAGTTCATATCCCAGCAGTAGGGTGGGAAATGCAGCATTTGGGAGTTGGAAATACTCTGCAAGAAAGAAGCAAAATGAATCCCAGTCTGCTCCTTGTTGTTATATCCCAATGAACGTAAATCCTCTGTAACATTCCTCATGGCCCATTGCAGATGTCAGAGGGGAAAATAAAACAAGAGCTCTCCTTGAAGTGCTGTTCATTCCTTCTTAGCCCTGTGCAGGAGCATGAGTGTGGCTGGAAATGGCAGTGACAGGCAGGTTGTGCATGCTCTTTTCTCCCCAAAAAACCTGCTTTGCATCCTTGTTTCCCAACTTGATTTTTCAGCCAGACTTCACTCTTCTTTCTCTCTTTGCCATCCCCTCTGTTTCCCAAGTTTGCCTGCAGCAATGCCCAGGAGACTTTGGAGCTGTTTTGACATGTGCTGGCAGGGTGGGCCTGTTGGTGAGGACAGACCCCTGGATACTTCAGTGAGATTTTAGATAAAGCCTTAGGTTTTTCCTGACCCACCCTGACAGATCAGGCCTGGGATGGGTTTGCTGCCACTGCCCAAGTTAAGCCTCTCCCGTTGGATTAAGGCTGCAGAACCAGGGCTGTCACTGCCATGAAGTCTGTTCTGTGTTTGAAGAAGAATTTCCATTAAGCTCTCCCCCTTCTCACAATCTGCTCCTGTATCTCCAAATAGAAAATTTGTGTTGGGGGCGTTTAGAGTGGATATCAGGGAAAGGTTCTTCCCCTAGAGGGTGTTGGGCACTGCCCTGGTTCCCCAGGGCAAGGGCATGGCCCCAAGGCTGCCAGAGCTCCAGGAGCATTTGGGCAGTGGCACAGGGTGGGAGTTTGGAATGTCTCTGTGCAAGGCCAGGAGTTGGAATTTGATCTTTGTGTGATTCTGTGATTCTGTAAATTAGAGCCACACCCTTTCAGTGTGGTGGCTGCTCTGCACATTCTTTAGCATAGAAATGCATGGGGTGTTCAGCATTGTCCTGCTCATTCCCTGCTGCAGCAAGTCCCTTCTCTTAATATTTCTTTGGTTTTTTGGGAGGGCTGTTAAGTTTGAGGGTGGATATAGGCATCAAGTTGTGTTTTCATGTAAAAATTGAATTTTGGAAGATGTAAACATATGCAGTGTTCATTGTAGGCCTGTTCAACCTGCAACTGATTGTGGTGTAACAACAGTTTTTGGAATTTAGAATGAATGTGGCTGTGGTTCAGGGTTTGCTTGTGCTGGGACTCCTCTCCCCATTTCACTGTCAAGTCAATGCATGGGATGAATGAAAACAGCAGCAGCATGTCTTGGTGAAATCTGACATTTCCCCAGCATCTTCTGCACATCAGAGACTGGGCAACCATTGCCTGGGACACAGTATTTCTAAATAAACACAGTGGTAAAGGGGAGGGTGATGATTTCAGGTATGTCCTGGCAGGGTTCATGACACCAGTGCTAACCATGTGGGAGTTACTCTTTCCAACTGGATGGTTTTTTGTTTACTGGGTGTTATCTCCTTGATAACACTTTTGGGTTGTTCTTTTGCTTATGCACTTGTTTCAGTTTAATTACACTACATATGATGGTTGCCATCCTTCTGTTGCTCATGGAAGGGTAGCTGAGCCTGTGTGCCTCATGTACAGAGAAGTGGAATTTCCATAAGCTCTCCCATTGCTCACAACCTTTAGCTGTATTTCCAAAATGTGCTGGAAACACTCCCTCCAGTTCCCTGCCTCCAGTTCCCTGCCTCATGAAGCTTCTTCTTTTTGACTTACAGTCATCAGAAACTATAAGAAATCTCAGTGTTTCATGTTAGGGATAATGAGTTTATCATTGAATTTGTCTCCTTTCCATTCCATTTTTGGTCTTACTAAACAGGTTTCCCTTGTTTCCTCCCCAGAATGCCAGGACTGGTGGGCAGCAGGTTGCAGACAGAACATTTCCGCACTTCCTGCAAACTGCACAGTCTGTTCTGCTGTGAAAAGCCTTCAGAGAGTGACAGACTTAAGAGAGCTATCAGAAAAGCTCCAGAGGCATCAGCCTTTTCTAATCAAGGTAATGCAGGGATTTGTGAGGCTGGGTGATGAGTCCAAGCTCCTGAACAGCATGAGCCCAAAACCCCTGCCCAGTATTTTCACCCATGAACTCAAACTGCTCATTCAGGACATGTGTCTAAGAGGACATTTCACCCCAGTGTAAAGATGTGGGAGGAGAAAAATCCCTGCATTGTTCCTCTGACTAATGATCCTTGTATTTGAACACTTAGCAATCCAAGTGGCTGTTGCTCTTGGATGTGTTCTGGTGGGAGGGAAATGGAAGCAGGGAACAACCCTGGGGGCACAGCTTTTATCTTGTTTCATGTTCTTTAAGACAGGGCAGCATCTCTCCTATGAAGAACTGAAGCATTTTCAGTTCCAGGATCCAGAACTGGCAGAGGTTATAATAGAAGAAAATCCAGCTGAATTATGGAGCTGCCCATTTTTCTTTCCCTGGTGAGTCAGACAAAACAAGTGATGGATGGACACATCCTTTCTGCAGGGATGCTCAAGTTCTGCCTGTGTGAACCACCAGTGCCTGCAAGGTGCAGTTTAACTGGAGGGAAGGCATACAGGAGTGGGTTACAGGCTGCTTCTGCTTGCTGCCACTGGCTTGTTGAGGACAAGACTTCTGCACTAAAAATAGAGAGTTGTGGCTTGGTCTCCAGGTATTGCTCCCCTTATAAGATAAAATTATCCCAGGGACTCCCTGGTCCTGTTCTTCAGGCTGTAAATCATCTGGGCTGTGATCTGATCACCTGAGACAACTGGTTCACATTTCTGTCACCTCTGTCTGCTCAGTGGAAATCATCCACCACTGGTGCTGACTGAGAAGAGATGGCATGACTTCTGCAAACACTGAGAAGTAATGGAAAGTCAAAGAATCCTGCAATTTGTGTTTGGTTTTGTGCAGAAAATATGGCCAACTCTAATCCTGCCCCTGTTAACCAAAAGCTCTTTGCCAAAGCCTTTAGTGTGAACAACTCAGAGCTCTCTAAGGTCTCAGAGCAAGCACTGGCAGAGGGATGGTCAGGGTACAGAAGAATTAATCATGTCAGTCCCCTAGACAGGGATGTAAAAATAACAAGCCCCACCTGACCTTTTCCAGTTACATTTCCTGGTCTAGAGAATAGCCTTGGATCCCCCTGCCTCGCCATGTGGGTTCAGTTATGGTTGTGTATGATGCCACCTCTCTGCATCTTTTGTAGTTAATGGATCTGGTCAATGACTTGGATCATTTTAAGGGAAAAGGGAAGGGAAATGAAGTTCAGGTATCCATCAGGATCTGTTTGTTCCCTCTTTACACGGTCCTGGTGCAGGAGCCCAGAGGAAAGTGGGAAGGAGCACAGGTTTAGAGGCTGAGGTTGAATTTTGCTCACAGCTCCCAGGGCTAGTCTGTCTGCTGTTTATCAAGCATGAATATTTGGCAAGAATTTTATCTGGAAAGTAGCTTTTAAATGCAAACATTGTTATTGTATGATGATTCTTTAATATGGGCTGGTTTGTTTAGGAACAAGTCCGTGAATAAATCTCGGATTCTGCAGGAATTTTTCCCCAATTCCTCTTTGCTGTCCTTCCCCAAGAGAGTGTCCCTGGAGAGCTGCTTCCTCATCCGCCATCCAGATTTGGGGAATAAGGTGAGAAATTCATTCCAGAGACATTTTCTTCCTGTCTGTGTGTTGTTTCCCAGTAGCTCTGAGTTTTTGTGCGATTTGTGGGGTATTTTTAGCTGATACAGTCCTGAAAAGGAGCATTTGGGGTTGTATCAGTTCTGCCCATCCCTGTGTAAAGTGGCATCTCAAGGTGGCTGTGCCTCCCAGCAGTTGTGTCTAGTTTGGGGCAGGAGATACCCTGTGCCCATCTCCCTTGGCAACTGGAGATGTCACAGAAACAGAGGGACTTTAAAGATCATCTTGTTCCAGCACCCCTTGCTCTATATGTGGATGAGGTCTTTTTGTGCACAGTTGGGCAGAATTGTTTTCATGACTTGCATTTTAGGAGCTGTTTCTGGCAGTGAGTCTCACTCATTCTGAGACACTTCAGGCTTCTGGCCTGATCTCCTCCTCTGTGTTTTCCTGAGTTTTGGGGATGTGCAGGCCCTGCTTTGCCTTGGAGGAGAGGAGAAGTCTTGCGTGCAGCTGAGATTTCACCTTGCATCTCAGCTAAGATTCTGTGATCCTCTGGTAACTGGGGGACCAGCAAATGTGTTGTTTGCTCTGTCTCACCTGCCTGCAGGGCAGTGACTTGTCCCTGCTTTGGGCAGACAGACCCAAGGAAAACTGGCCAGCTTTTGAAATCCTCTCCTCCCATCCTAGAGCTACAGCCTGCACAGCCTCTTTGCTGTTGGGAGTGGGCAGCTCACCCTGACTGTTGCACCTCTGGACACGTGCAGAGGACACTGTGAGACGTTCAAGGTGGAGCTGGAAGCTGGGGATTTGGGTGAGTACCACACTGGGGCGTGCTGGGACTGGGAGAGCCCTTGGAATCAGGAGACTGCTTCCAGCTGGGTCTTTTCTGTCTGACCCCTGGGATGGTGGGTTGTGCCATTGTCACCTCCAGGCTGGTGTGTGCCTGCTTGTCACAGCACAGGGAGTGATCCTTCTGGGCTGGGAGTTTGTGGCCTGGAACACCCAACACTGGGATACAGGAGATGCTCAAAGCTGAGCAGTGTGGGTGCACAGTGGGTATTACAAACCCAGTGCCCACTGAGGGAAGTGTCTTTCCAAAGAGCTCCAGCATGACCACATCCCTTTGTGGGAAATGGGAGCGCTCATTAGGGATGGGCTTATCTAACAGAGCCTCTCCATTGCCTCTTCCCAAGGTTATGCCAGCACAGATCACTGGACAATGAACTTCATGGCCAGAGGGACAGAGCCAGCTGTGGTTTGTGATGGAGCTGCCAGCTAAGGATGGTGGGCTGGGAAAACAGAGCTGTTCCCAGGACAAGAAGACTTTCAGCTTTGAAGCCAAGGCAACGTCTTGAGAGGAGCAAGCCGGGGCAACTGGGGCAGGCAGCTTTGCCACCCTGCATGTTTACAGTGTTTAAAAGTGACTATTTTCCTGACCCTTGAGGTAATCCTTTGCCTTTCCTCAAATGTATTTTGGGAGAAGCTCAAGCTATTTATGACCCTCCCTGTCCCCTCAGGTAAGCCCTGGGTTTGCAGCAAAGGGTTTTTTTTCCAGGAACAGCAGATGGATTTCTCAGGATGAGATTCACCTTGTGTTCTTTGTGGATTATGGCACTTCTGAAACTTCCTGGGGGGCTTGGGAGTGGATGGGGTGTGTGACATTTCTGTGTACATTCCTCCTGAGGAGGAAGCTTTGAGCCTGTGTAGTCAGGCCAGTTCTGTAAAGGGAATTAATTGGTGATGTGTCTCAGCTCTCCCTCACTTCCACAGCTGTGTGAGCCCTGCAGAGCTGATCTTGGCTCCCAGGCTGGGGAGAGCCTTGAGCCTGAGGGCAGAAACTCTCACCCACTTTGTCCTTCTTGTACCAAAAGAATCCCTACAGGCCTCTCTGTGTTGTGATCACCCTTCTGCAGCTCTCTGTCAGCAGGTTGTGAGTGAGTCAAATGATAATTGTGCTTTTCTTCACCTCCACTTCCTTTCCTGCAAAATCACCGACACACACACATGTGTTAGTGGTGCTGGCAGTGCAGGAGTTCTGGATGGAGCTGGGGCTGGGAGAGAGCAGCTCTGTCCAGCTTTCACCTCAGCCACCAAGGGCTGCACAGCCATTCTCAGCTGCTCTTTGTTTTTGGAGGCACTGCCTGCGTTCCCAGCCCACGGTACCTCTGGGAGCACCTGAAACCTCCCTCTTCCCTGGCATATTTTTGCATTGACTCCTTCCAGACCTGGAACTCTGTCTTCAGAATGAACGTTGGTTTTTCCTGGGTCCTTTCCAAGCTGCCTTTGCGTGTTTCCTGCTGCTGGAGCAGTGCTGTCTGCAGTGCCCTGAGAGAGGCTCGGGTTCGGTGTTTGCAGGCTGTGGATGCTCCGGTCCCTTCCAAGTCTGATCCTTTGGGTCTGATCCCACTGCTGAAGATCATTTACAGATGTGTCAGGCTGAACTCATAGGCCAGGGCTGGAGTTCAGGACATACTCTCACACTTGTTAATATGGAGTTGGGAGGGGTTTTGGTTGACAGTGAGTTAACTCTGTTCTCAGGAGCAAGAGCCTTTTTCTCTGTAAATATTTTAGGTACATGTAAAATGACAGATTGGGAAAATGTCTGTCCAGCCTTTGTTTTTGAGGAGAATGGGAGCAAACATTGTGCTAATCTGATTAGGAGCTGACAAAAGCTGCCAAGTGAGATGACCATGTCTGGCTCCTATACAAGAATAAGGCAGAGGACAGTTCCCGCTCCAAAGAATTTAGTCTGAGGCCTTGACACTACAAACATTTCTATGCATAACCCTTGTTTTTCTCCTGTCAAAACAATAAGAACAAGCCCAGCACCTGTGTCAGTCTGTGCATGGCCCTTGGTGCTGGACACACATCAGATCTAGTAGAACCAAAGGGGGAGAGTCTGGCTCTCTCAGGATAGAAAAAGAGTAATATAATTTGTTACAAAGTATGAAAGGGAATTGGACTAATAAAACTTCCATTAGTATTCTCACTGCTTGGAGTGTATTTCACACTCATGACACTACATTCAATCTTGTACATGCCAAGACACACACACACACACCACCCCTCTCCCTCCTCTTAAAGCCTGGGTCTTAGTTAATGGAAATTTGGGAGTTTGGTGATGGCAGAATTAGGGCCTCATTAGTGACTGTTGCTATTTACACTTTGGCAGCTTCTCAAATCAGATTCAAAGGCTGACAAGGTTACTTCACCTCTTCCTGGTTTTGTATCTGAACCATTTTTGTAAAGCATTTGCTCAAAGATGCTGCTGGAGCCATTCTTGCTGAGATTGCGGCGGTTCGGTGACACTGTCACTGCCAAGTGTCCTTGACTGTAACTTGTAAAAAAGCTGCGGAGACAATTCCCAAGTGTCTGTGAAACGCCTGGATTTTGAGAGTCACACTTAAGCCATTGTGGCTGTCTGGCTCTTTTGGGAAGAAGCAGAGAAAATGGATCTATTTACAGTTGTTGTTTGGGCTGGGGGGAGGAGGGGGAGGAAGGGGCAGGTTTGTGCCTGTTTAGCAGAAGTGTTCTCACGTAGTGCTTCTCCCTTCCTCGAAGAGTTGCAGCTGGTTGGACAGGAGCTGGTGAGTCTGGCCTGTTTGCAGAGCAGCCTTCCAAGTGCACTTTATGGGCTCTGCATAAGTTTCCAGCTCTGTCTCAGCAATACATTGCATATGTCCCAAGCTCGCTCCCTTTGGAGTTTACATCATTTGTTTTTAAGCTCTCCAGTATATTTTCTCTTCCTCTTCCAAAAGCTGTAAGGAATTAGCTGCTAAACTAAAACAGGAGGGCAGTTCTCCTGCTGATAAAGAGCCGATTTTGGCCGAAGTGCAGAGCCCCAGTCTGCAGCACAGCTTCCAGAGCAGCTCCTGTCTCCAGCTGCCAGAGGAGTGGTGCTCACACCTTCCACATCCCAGGGCGGGTGAGGAGCCACGGTGGGAAACCCAGAGGTGAGGCCACAATGGCAAAACTGGGATGGCCAAAGGGATGTTTTGGTACCTTTACTGCAATTAAGCCATGGTCATCTTCTCATCCAGAGCTCCAGCTTCACAGAGTCCCTGGAAAGGCTGCAGGACTTCCCTAGAGAGCTTGGTGGTCCTAGTGGCCTGCTGAGGTGGAACTGGGGGGAAACAGGACTGTTCCTGCAGCTATTGAGGTTTCACAGCCATGATCCCTGATGAGTCACAGATGGGGTGTCCCACCGTGGTCTCCCTCACCTCAGCTCCCCTTTTGCACTGTCTCTGCTGGTTTGGACAATCTCCCACTCCCACTCTGCCCAGCTCACACGGGTTCCCAGTCAACACATTTTGAAATTCTTTTTTGTGCTTCAGAGCTCATTGCCTGTGAGCTGGAAGATGGATTCCTCCTCACCCCACATCCCAAAAGCTGCAAAGCTGCTCTGAAATCGCACCAGAAATCGGTACTACCCATGAGCCCAGTGGGCAGAGGTGAGCAGGGGTCACCTCTGCACTTGCCAGGCTGGAGGGACGGGCTGTCCCCATCAGCTGGGCAGCAGGATCGTGGTTTAAAGCTGCTCCCCAAAGCAGGGGTCACTGAACGGTGCTGTCAGTCAGTCCTGAACTCAGGGTAACTGAAAGGAGGAGAAAGGATTATTATGATTTACTTCAGTACCAGGAAATCAGCGGCCCCCATGGGAGAAACGCTGGCAGTTTCAATTGATTCTTTTTTTTGCTTTCTTTGTTCCTTTTCATTTTTTTTCCCTGCCCACTGTTATTGCACACATTGATTCCCCTGAGGGGTCCCTTTGCAAGGCCCTGGAGAGCTTTGAGTCAGATTTCCCATGAGTCTCCGGACTTCAGCTTCTCCCACCAGGCCTGTTTTTGGAAGATTCTGGAGGAGAAGCTGGTTTGTCTGGGCTGGATCAAAGCACCCTCATGGCCTCCTGGGCTCCAGCAGCAGCAGGAGGTGGAGAGCATCTCATGGTAGGGATGTGAGCTCTGTAAACACCAGTGTCTCAGAAAAGGGGATCCTTTTGCCTTGAAACCCTCTTGTTTCCTCCCTCCAGGAGGGAAGTTTCCCTTCCACACACCCCAATCCCAGGTCCACGTTCAGCCTCGTGGCTCCCAAGAGACCTGAACACTCCTGGGGTGAGGCTGTTTCGGTGGGTGCACAAAGAGCTTTTGCTTCCTGCAAACCAAACTTTCTCCTCTTGGTAAATTTTATAGGTAGAACTCGATATCCTCCTCTTCAGGAACCTCCTCCTTGTAAAGGGCAGATTTAGTGTCCTGCTGAGTTAGACAAGGGAGATGCTGGACTTCCCTTTGCTTTGGAGATTCAAACAAATGGCAGGTGATTTATTTTTAGCATTATCTCCTTGTCTTGGGGTGGGGAGCCACATTCTTAAGGCTCAGAGGTGCTGGGAAGTAAAGCTATATATGCATAAAGACTGTTTCAGTGCTGAACACTAAATTCAGTGATGGATAAAAGAAAAAAAAAAGAATGTGAATATGCACTTAATGCAGAATTTTATGGATGGTCCTAATTTAATATATTGCAAACTTTGTAAATACTTGGGAAAAGCCTGTAAAGTGTGTAAATAAATGAGATTTGTATGTAAGAAGAATAAAAAAATTTTTTAATTTTTGCAATTAAATACAAGTGTTAATGACCCTTTTCCCTTTTCCTGATTTTTATTTTCATGTTGTATGTCAGCTCTTGAGGAGTTATTTAACCTTTTTTAGGGCACTTTTTCTAGCGGAAGTGTAATTTTAAATGAAAAGTCAGAACAATTTTTGTTAGAAAAATGTCATAAGAAACACTTGGTGAAAAAAGCAGCAGTTTGGGATATGTTCTGTGGGTTTTAGCCTGGTTCTCTAAACAAAGTTGATGCAACAGCTCTGCCTGTCCCTCCTTTCTTTTCCTTCCAGTAACAATCTCCATGTTCCCTTCACAATTCAGTTGATTTTAGCCAAACTTTGAGGCATGGAAGACGATAAACTCCTCCAGAGCTCATAAATCCGGGCGAGTAGGGAGAAGAGAGAGATCCTGTTACTCCCACAGCAGTGCAGGAGCCTTGTTAGACACCGACCAGCCCCGCTGGAGACCCTCGAGACGTGAGTCAGTAGCAGGCCAGGCTTGGTCACCTCTGTGCTGCAGAGTGGGGCCTGTCTGGAGCCACCAGGCTGGAGCAGAGCCCGTCCGGTGTTGGTGTGTGGCTCCTGTCCCCGTGCAGAGGCTGCTGCTCCCCGGGGTGTGGGGGGCTGTTCCCTGAGCAAGCAGAAGGAAAGCTGCATTCCACATATCCTGTCAATGCAGAGCTGATGGTCTGGTTATTCCAGCCAGCCCTGAGGGCAGACAGACTCCCAACTCCCCTTTTGGGGCAATTTCAGCTCTGTAGCTCCTTCTTCCTCTCCTGCTCCCCCTTCTACTGATGATTCAGGGAGGAGGCATTAACCCTCTGCTTGCCCCTGTTCCCAGCAGGCTGGGGGAGCCCGGGGGGCTGTTCCTCAGCTGCCAAATGCTGTCCCCCAACACAGACACGGGGCTGGCCGAGGTGGGCTCTGACTCTGTCTGGGGAGCTGCTGTGCTGCAAACTGCTCTCAGCAATTGCATCGTGTTGCCTTTGTTTCTAACACAGCTGCATTGCAGGGATAGAGGAGGACCTCTGTGAAAACAGGGCTTTGCTGGTTGCTGTGGGAATATTGTTATAGATAGTGGGTGACACTGTGGTGGGTATTTACTACAGGGCACCTGTGAGGAGGAGGAAGTTGATGAGGTTTTCTATGGGCAGCTCATGGTAGCCTCATGGTCACAGGTCCTGGTTCTCCTGGGGAACTTCAACCATCCTGGTGTTTGTTGGAGAGACAACACAGCTTGGCACATGCTGGAAGTCCAGGAAGTTCCTTCAGATCATTGAAAATACCTTTTGGATACAAGTGGTGGAGGAGCCAAGGAGGAGAGGTGTGTTTCTGGACCTTGTACTACCAAACCAGGAGGGACTGGTTGAAGATGGGAAGGTTGGGGAAAGCCTTGCCTGTAGTGGATCAATGTTATGGTAAAACTCAGGATCCTGTGTGGGGAAGCAAAACAGTAGCAGGGCTGGAACCCTGATTTTCCAGAGAGCCAATTCAACCTTTCCAAAGACCTACTTGGAGGAATCTCATGGAATAGCACTCTAGAAGGGAAGGGGTCCAAGAAATCTGGTCAATATTCAAGAATCCAAACTCAAGACCAGCGTATCCCCATGATCCAGAAATTAAGCAAATGAGGCAGGAGACCTGCATGGAAGAGCAGGGAGGTTCTAGCAATTCTCAAATGGAAGAAAGAAATTTATGGGATGTTGAAAATGGGATAGGCACATGAGAGGTCTATACGAACATCTTTGCAGGGATGCAACAAGGAAGACCACAGTCCACTTGGAATTGAGTCTGGCAAGGGATATCAAGAACAACAAGAAGGGCTTCTCCAAGTACATCAGCAACAAAAGGAAGATTAGAGAAAATGTGTGGCTGCTGCTGAATCCAGTGGGTGTCCTGGCACGGAAGACACAGAGAAGATGAAATTACTCAACACCTTCTTTGCCTCAGTCTTTACTGCCGAGAGCAGCCCTCAGGAATCCCAGATGTTGGAAGTGAGAGATGAAAGATGGAGAAAGGAAAACTTCCCCTTGGTCACAGAAAGTTTAGAGAGATCAGCCAGGCAGACTTAATACCCTTAAATCCATGATGGGATGCACCCACAGGTGCTGAGGGAGCTGGCAGAGATTGTTGCTTAACAACTCTCCATCATCTGTAAAAAACCCTGGCGAATGAGAGAGGTGCCCAATGATTAGAGAAAAGCCATTGTTAACTCCTGTCTTCAGAAAGGGCAAGAAGGAGGATCTGGGAAGCTCCCAGCCAGTCAGCCTCACCTTCATCCCTGGAAAGGGGATGGAACAGCTCATTCTGAAGATCATCACCAAGCACCTGAAAGTAAAGAAGGTTATTGGGAGTGGTCAGCACGGATTCACTCAGAGGAAATCCTGTTTGACCAATCTGATGCCTTCTATGATGGCACAGCAGGATGGATTGATGAGAGCAGTGAGTGGTGTCTCCCTTGACTTCAGCAAGGTTTTTGATACTGTGTCCCATAACATCCCCTTGGATAAGCTCAGGAAATGTGAATTGGATGAATGGACAGTGAGGTGGATCAAGAACTGGCTCAATGGCTGAGCTCAGAGGGTCGTGAGCAGAGTCCAGCTGGAGGCCTGTAGCCAGTGGCATTCCCCAGGGATCAGTACTGGTCTTGTTGGATCAGTCTTATCCAACCTGTTTATCAGCAGCCTGGATGAAGGATAGAATGGACCCTGAGCAGGTTTGGTGATGATACACAACTGGGGGAGTGGCTGATCCACCTGGGCTGCCATTCAAAGGGACCTGGACAGGCTGCAGGGTTGGATGGAGAGAAACCTAATGAGGTTCAACGGGGGGAAAATGCAGGTCCTGCACCTGGGGAGAGATAACCCCAGGTACCAGCACAGGCTGGGGGTGACCTACTGGAGGGCAGCTCTGCAGAGAACAACCAGGGGGTCTATGAGTTGGCCATGAGCCAGCAGTGTGCCCTGGGGCCAGGAGGGACAACAGGATCCTGGGGAGCATTGGGAAGAATGTGGTCAGCAGGTCAGGGAGGTGATCCTTACCCTCTGCTCTGCCTTGGGGAGGTCATATCTGTGTTCAGTCCTGGTCTCCAAGTTCAAGAAAGACAGGAGTTACTGGAGAGAGTCCAATGGAGGCCATAAAGATTAAGGGGCTGGAGCATCCCTCTGATGAGGAGAGACTGAAGGAGCTGGGCCTGGTTAGTCTGGAGAAGACTGAGAGAGGATCTCATCAATCCATATAAATATATCCAGGAGGTGTCAGAGGATGGTATCAGACTCTTCTTAGTGGTGCCCAGCAACAGGACAAGGAGCAATGGCCATAAACGCAAAACACAAGAAGTTCCACCTCAAACAAGGAAAAAAAGCTTCATTCCATGGAGGGTGGCAGAGCACTGGAACAGGTGCCTGGGGAGTTATGGAGTCTCTCACTCTGCAGATATCCCAAACCCACCAGGATGTGTTCCTGTGTCACCTGTTCCAGGTGATCTTGCAGAGAGTTGGACTGGATGATTTTGAGGGCCCTTCCAAACTCAACTAGTCTGGAATTCTGTGATTTTGAGAAAAGGCACAGGTGGTAGACAAGGGGACCCGTAACTGAGGGCTCAGGGGATGGCTGAGGTTTGGAGCAGCAGAGGTTTGAAGAGATGAAGAATGCCACTCCAGGGATTAGGATTCAGGCATGGGGAGTGACCATGCATGTTTGTTGGCACCAGCCCCAGTGCAGCCTCTCCATCAAGGCCGATATGTGACATGGGTGTGTCCCACGTGGCTCCAAAACTCTAATAAATACATTTCCTCCCCAATCTTCAAGCTGTTGGGTGTTCCTGGCTCTTGGGAGGTGCTTTAAATCTGACTGCCAGAGCTGTGGGCTGCTGAGAGCAGAAGCTGCCTGCACGATGCTGAGCTCAGGTCTTCTTCCCGTTCTCCTGGTGCTCTCAGTGCTGGAGCTGAGCTGGTCCCTGAGTGATGAAGAAAAGAAGGTCATCTTGGATGAGCATAACAAATATCGCTCCCAGGTCTCTCCTCCTGCCAGGGCTATGATGAAGATGGTAAGTGGCTTTTATTACAGAGGAATATTGGGGTGTTTGTGTGGTCCAAGGCTTGATCTTAGTGCAAGGAGGGATCAGATTGTTCCTTAGGGGAGGGAGGCAGAGCAATTTTCCAGTAGGGTTACAAGTCAATGGAGGGGTTCCCTAAAGCGCCTCTAAAGAGAAGAGTTTCCTTTACCCCTGGAGTTGTGTTTGATCATTTTCTGGAAGTTCCTAAGTGTGATGTGAGTCCCCAGCTGCTGTTCCATGAGCGTGATGCAGCTCTCAGTGACATGAGTGCCTGCTGGAGCTCCCTGGGATGGCAGGAAGGGCAGGTGAGGCCCTGCCATGAGCAGGTGCCATGACTTGGAGCCTGCCAAGAGCTGGTGAGGGAATCCTGCTGTGTGGGACATCATGCAGTGCTCGGTCTTTTCATCAACTTAAAACATGTCGGTCAAGTCTGTCAGTTATTTGGGCCCATCATGCTTCCACTCCTCCTCATGCCTTGTGCAGGGCTGCCTTGGACGTGAGGGATTCCCTGTTTTTTCTGGGGAAATCAAGTCAGGTTCCACATCACATGTGGCTGCAGTGGGAGCAAAACAGCTCTACAGCTGGTGCTTTTGTCTTGTTCAGACTCTTGATTTGATTAGAACTTGGCTATCAAGTTTTATCTTGCACCACATGTGATTTTTCCTCACTGTTTACAAATCATGGGGAGGAGGAGAATGACAACTGTTTATCCTGGAAAGTTGGAGCCCTTTCCTCCTTGGATCACAGTGTGCTTGGAGGACACCTCGCCAAAGTTGCCTGGGTTGAGTAAAGCCTTTGTGGGCTGATAAATGGGAGCTTAACAACGAAAGCCAAAAGTTAAATTCAGGGAGAGGAGACCTAACCAGTGACTGCAGGTTCAAAGGAACCAGAACCCTCTGTGATGGTTTCTCCACACTGAGTTGAGGATGCTCCATGATGGTGTTAGATGAGCTTCAGGAGAGGTTGTGAGGGTCGTGCTGGTGTTCTGACCTTCTCCTGTTTCACCCATAAGCCAAGGCTTGTGCTGGGACTGACCATGGAGCTCCCCTCTCCTGAGGACTGTGTTGGGTAGGGGTTTGAATTTTCCTCATGAATAGGGAGACTGTGGCCAGACAGCACAGGGCTCCTTGGTAAGTGCCTTGTTCCAGTTGGAGAGCCCAGTGTCCCTCTATGTGCTGACACCGAGCTCCTTTCAGACCTGGGACACGGACCTGGAGGTTGGTGCTCAAAAGCATGCAAAGTATTGCACCTGGAGCCAGAACGGCCGAGGCTGGCTAAACCTCTTTGCTACGGCTTCAACCCTGGATGTAAAACTGGCCATTGAAGAATGGAACAAGGAGAGGAAATTCTACAACCTGACAACATCCGAGTGTGTCCCTGGGCACACGTGTGACAACTACACCCAGGTACCTGCTGCTGGGGTGGAGGGGCTGTTGGGACAGGAGCTGTACCAGTGCCCCAGCTCCTCCCAAAATCTTTGCAAAAGGACAGAGGACCAGGTGGGATTCACAATGATAGAAGTGGACCTGAGCATGGTGTCAGCCATGAGTGGCCTTTTGGAGAAGACCTTTTTTGAGACAAGCTCTACAGCCCTTTTTTTGGCTGCTCAGCAGAGCTCAGTGCCACCTTGTCTTGGGTAGAAGGATGAGGTCTAAGTGTTTCTTCACAACTTGGGTGGGAGCAAGGAGAAGAAGAGATGGTGGTGGTAAGTATGTGGATGGATGGATGGATGGATGGATGGATGGATGGATGGATGGATGGATGGATGGATGGATGGATGGATGGATGGTTCCAAGACCAAAGCAGTGGTGATGCTCTGCCTGGGTAGACTATATGGTAGGAGAGCTGTAGCACTGGAATATATGACCTTGGGAAGATGGTTCAGACAGGGGCAAGGGGGAGGATCCTGCATGCCAAAGCAACATGGGGGTGTGGGATCTGGGGCACATGCTGGAAGATATTGGAGAAGCCTTTAAGGCCAGGGGAGAGACGGCCTTCACCCAATCCCCTCACCTTCAACCCTGGGCTTTGCCTTAGGTGATCTGGGCAGAAACAACTCGTGTTGGCTGTGGACACAGTTCTTGTAAGAAGATCAATGGAATCGAAATAGAGAATGCAGAGCTGCTTGTTTGCAAATATCATCCACCGTAAGTTCCAGGCCCCAATTACCATCCCCTACTCTGCTCTGAGGAGGGTGAGGGATCTGCTCCAGGGAGTTGTCTGCTCTGGCTTTAGCTGCCTTGGGGTCAGGCTGGTGAGTAAATGGCCCTGACAGGCCGTGGCAGGAGACCAAGACCTGTTTTCTGTGTTGATCCCAAGTGTTGCCTGGGCTGTGATATCCCAGCTGAATCAGCCCTTTCTCTGGGATTGGTGTTTCCCCTTTCCTCATGCCTTCTTTATCTTGGCATTTTCTGCTTCCAGGGGTAA
>VXBB01022745.1:8363-34308 GCA_013399915.1 Illadopsis cleaveri
CCCCCTCACTGTCAAAACCATTGGTGTTTTGTCCACTGCCACAAAAGCTAAAGTTCTCCCCTCTGTTCCCCGAGTCTCAAGACAGTGCAGGTTTCCAGATACTAGGATTTGAGGAGGAAACAACCATGTATTTAGCACATTATTTTCTACCAAACATAGGGGCGGTGTCTTCAACATACCTGGTGCCGGTCCAGTGCAATGGCAGCAAGGGTCAGCACAGACACGTGGACAGAGCAGTACTGAACAAACCGGCTAATGTGACACATCAGCTTTCCAAAAACCCAGGTGCTGCTCACAAACCTCACCTGAAGAACAGACAGCATCAGATTAAGAGGAACAGTACCTGAAGAGAAGCAAATTGGCTTCTCAGGTGCACAGTACAGAAGAAATGCTTTGATGCAGCTTCCTGAGGCTTCGGAGGTGCTTTATCCTCAGTTTTTCCTTGGGAAACAGTGACTTTGCAAGAGGGTCTCAAACTGAGGGCAGATTTACTGTACTGGGCAAATCAATGGCTTGAGCAGTGTTCTGTGTATGTTGTGTACATGTGTACATTTGTACATTTACCGTGGCCCTTCTGGAACACATAAAGAAATCTTAGCTCTGCTCCTCAGTGAGGCTCTGAAGGCACACTAGATGCATTCCATAAAACATTATACTTTTGGACATGTGGATGCTGAAAGCTGCATGGTCTCCAAGTTTAGTGAGAGAAATCCACAGAATCTATCTCACCTATTCCCAAAGAAGTGTTACTGATGAAGGTTTCTCTGCAGAGAATGTGCCAAATTGCTTCATTCCCTTGTTATTCCTGACTGTGTAATATTAATTACAAATTAATATCACTCATTTTGCTGCAGATTAAGCTAATTTGAAGTAAAGTATATTTACTACAAAGCATCTGTCCACAGAAAATTAGTCGAGACTAGCTAATCTGTGTTCAGGTTATCTAATTAATTTCCCTACAGGGGCGACTCTTGCAGCACTGACTGTCACTGAACTGGAGCAGTGTGCTGGATCTCTGGAGCTGATGTAAAGCTCGTTCCTGAGAGACCTGATAGAAATTTAATTACACGTTCCTAGTGTGTGGCTGTTGGTATACAAACACACAAGAGGGCATCAAGATCTCCCTGAACAAATTACGAGATGCAAATCCCATCAGAGCAAGACAGGGAAATCCCACCAAAGAAACAGCATCAGTTTAAGAAACGGTGAATTCAAATAGCTAATTTAAGACCTGCTTTTGGAAGACAGAAGAGCACTCAGGGCAGGGATGAAGCAGGAGGATTTTGAACAGGAGTGCTGGGTCAAATCCAGGAGCAGAGTCCTGTTTACATGGCATTTACAGTCTGTGACAGTGGGGCAAGAAATTAATCTTTAATTTTTCCCACCTCATTCATTTAAAGTTCTTTTATATCATATATATTTTTTTAGTCACTGAAAATAAAAAAAGGATTATTAGCCCCAGGAAGCACCCTTTGTAGTGGCTGAGGGAGGGACATGCCACTGACACTGTTCAGTGCAGCCTAAGCACTTCCCTGAGATGTTGCACAGGGACTGACCTTGTTTCCATAGGAAACCAGCCATTAGTTGGATTTTCTAGTTTCAAACTTGTCCCCAGTTCCTTCCCCATCTACAGGTAAAAAGGACTCCCAGATCTGTGCCTTGCCCAGAGAGGAAAGCTGCAGCAGAGTGACCCCCACAGTGGACTGTGAGGTGGGGGCATGAGCTCCCAGCTCCACTTGCTCAGGGGGTGTTTGGGGTGGGGGCCATGATTACACCCTCTCCAGAAGACAAAAGGGAAAGGGGGGAAAAAGTAAGTCTGGATAGCAGCCTGGTCCCAGCTCGTTCAACCCTAGTGCACACACAGCTGACAGGCACACACAGACACCAGCAGGCACGGCTGGACGGGGCTCACCAGTGTGAAGGGGGTGTTCAGGGTGGTGATCATCACGTCAGCAACAGCCAGGTTTACGATGAAGAGGTTGGTGGCAGAGTGCATCCTCTTGTTCTTGATGACCACGTGGCACACCAGGATGTTGCCGAAGAGAGCGATGCAGATGATCACAGAGTAGGCGACAATCAGCAGCGCCTTCACGGTCCTGCTCTGGGACTCGCCCTCATACTTGGCTCCACTATTGAAGTCCCCCAGGTCCTCCAGGTTCAAGTCACTGTGGAAGAAGGACTGGTTAGGGAAGCCATACAGTGCAGAGAAGAAGTTGGTCATGTTGTGGTTCTCCGCTCTCCAGAAGGGCTTGGGCATGTACTGCAAGGGGAACCAGTTGTGCTGTCTCATGGCTGGGGCAGCAGAGCCCTGGTCCAGCCACACTCGTCAGTGCCTTCTGCCAGCTCAGCTGCTAAAGCCAGTGGTTGCAGGAGGGAACACACACACTTGCATTTTAAAAATCTGCCCCATGGTTGCAAACTAGAGAAAAGAGTTGATAAATGGGTCCTTCTGCCTGTGTTGGGGACACGTCAGCTTCACCTCAGAGATTCCCTGTTGGCTGTCCTTAAGTCCCATATGTCCCCCACAGAAAAGCTGATGCAGAGGCTGAAATATCAGAGATCCCCAAACACTTTCTCTCTGCACCAAGGAAGAAATCTTAGTGAATATTTCCTTTGGGGTACTGTTCTTCTTCAATCTGCAATTTATCCTTGGAAATCTGCTTTACTGGTTCTCCACACAGTCCTTAATCCATCAGATTTCTGTTGCCCAAGAGTTTTCAGAGGTTGGCAGAAATAAAAAAGCAAGGGCTACCTTTTGCTTTGCTTTTTCCCTCTCCAAGTATCTCTGACTACTCAGTGAAGCAGCTTTGCTTAGCAGCAGAGTGGTCCCTGTGTTCGCTGTGATATACACAGCTGCCAGATGACACACTGCACAGGAAGGAGCCAATGGCAGATCTCTTCCCACTTTTTCCTGAGGTGTATCACAACCCACACATCGGGAACAGCACAACCTGACACGTGCAGATCCAGAGAGCAGCATAACACAGATGGAGGGTGGATGTGCTGTGATCTCCCCCTTCTGCTCTCTGCTCTTCTCTGGGCACTCAGCACAACAGCTACGGGCGGGGGTAAAGCATGTACTTTGTGACATCTTTCTTTCTCTTCATCCCAGAGTTTTGGGAGAGAACATCTGAGAGCCTTGTGCTTGGCCCCAGCCCCTTCCTACTCTCATGCGCGCAGAGGATAGAGTGAAAAGTGAAACATCATGTGACAATAGGAGCAGCAGCCCAGCATGCCCGGGGGGCACCCAGGATGGCCGGCTGCACTCTCTGCATCCCGGCTGGGCTGGGGTCTGAGTTGAGCGCCGGGACATTCAGGCTCCCACCGGCATCTCTGCAGCAGCCTGGCAGGAACACACAGGGCTCCATCCCTGGGCTCCTTTACCGTATGGCCCTTTTGGCATGTTCCCTGCTGTGCATCAGGAGGGTGAGGGTGCAGAGCAGCCTTGGCTGTACATGCACGAACCCAACAGCACTGAGATGTCCTGAGTGCCAGAGATGGGTGACTCTCATCCCGTATTGCTGTGGATTTATTTATTTATTCTGTTGCAGGTACAAACACTTCAGCAATCACATACTGGTTTGCTGTAGTTATTATTCACTTGCAAACATTTTGAGCTGCTCAAAGCAGGCTTTGGGGTTCATCATGCACTGGTGCTAGTGTTAAGAATGAATTCCTGGTGGTTTTTTTCCCACCAAAGACATGTGGGTAGTGGGGCCTCAGCTGCGTGAAAAGAGGAGTCCCCTGAGGGCTGCCCCGGAGCGCCGTGGGCTCGGGGTTGCCCCGCACCTTGCTTGCGGGTGTGGCTGAGCAAGGCCGTGCGTGTCTGCGGGCCCGGCGCGGAGCCCCGCCGGGCCGTGCTGAGTCCTGCCGGGCCGTGCTAAGTTCTGCCGGGCCCCGCCGAGCCGCCGCCCCACTGCACTGCCCACCAGCCCAGTTCTTGTCCATACGAGCGGCTAGAGCCACAGGGAAGGCGACCCCTTTGGGGGGCACCCCCCCATTCACGGGCTGTGCCAAGCCCCGCCGAGCCAGCCNCGACCCCCATAGCTGATTTTTTTTTAATAAAGAGCTGAAATTAATAAAGGCTCAGGCCCGTTCTTTTCACTAGCTCCTCTCAGTTAGATAGACAAAGCAAGGGAGAAATGTACTTTTTCCAACTCATCCAGGTGAATTGTGCCACCCTTTGTTTCTGTAGAATACTTTTGGCTTTCACATGTTGACACTACTTGAGAGACAAATTTTTGTAAATTTTCGGGATTGTGAGATTAGTTAGCATTTTCCTTGTTAGTGCTTTTTTGAAATGTCAGATCGCTGAAATGTCAGTTGAGGTGCATATCCATCTTCTGAACAGATCTAATGTGATCTAACATAATCTCATCAACGGATCAATGTTGATGAGCGCCAGAGAAATCAAAGCTGCACTATAAAAATTTAGATCCTTGGGAACATTAAAACACCAGATTTCAAGCATTTTCACAGGTCATTTCCATGGTTCATTGCCTTTGTTCATGGAGGCTAAGGGGGCTGTTGGGAACAAGTGCCTGAGCTCAGTGGGTTCATGGAATCTTTCCTGTACTTCCCTCCAGGACTTTTTCCTGGATGACAGAGAGAAGGGAGATAATTCAGCAGTCACACTCATTGTACAGCATATAAAAGCATCTAAGGCTGCTTGCACTTACACCTGAATTTAAGCTAATTTTAAGGAAATGAGTTCTAAAGACATAATTCATCTCCATTACTGGATGGAATTTATGATGAGGCAGATCATAATAGCCATGGATATTTTCTCCCCAGGCTGTTACTGTAGGCTCAGTGGGTACACACATTCAAATACTTGTCGGTGTCTGCACCCACGAAAATGTACAGAAAATGCTTTCATGACTGGAGTACTGTGCTCAAAAACTGAATAAAATTGTCCCCACAGGTCCCTGCAGATTGTTGTATTTCGTATTTATGAGGTACATAAAGACTTCACAAGAGGGCAGACAAGGAATCATGTGAACCCAAGACCACTGCGTTAAAACTTCTCCTAATGCAGATATTCCCAGTGTGCTTCAACTGTGCATTTTTTAGGTTCTCATGTTGGCCTTCTCCATTCTTCCTTTCCCAAGGTCCACTCTTCGTGCTGAGTGCAGGCTTCCCGTGTCATCAGGAAAGGAGGTGAGAGCTGCTGGAGATAAAGGGCTGCTTGCTCCACTTTCAGTCTGCACTCAGGACACACAGAGTTGATGCCCAGAGCACCCACCAAGAAAACATCCAGCCTCCGAGAGAATCCCCTCTCCTACCAGCTGGGAGCTGTGCCACAGGGAGCAGGGAGCACACAGATCCTGGCAAAGCCTAAACCAAGGTCTGCTGGTGCAATAATGAGATTTCTGGCTCAAAAAAGAAAGTGTCTCTGCTCTGCCATTCAGAGCTGAAAGCAATTGGAAGCTGACAGGATGTTTCAGTGCCTGAGCCTCGTCCAAAGGAAGAAAATTCAACAGCTGAAATTGTCAAGTCCAAACAAAGAAAATTTAATTCAATATGTCTGTTGCACCATGCAGCTTCTTGCAAGATTTGTCTGCCCTAGAGAATTTCATTGTTTATCCTTTTCTATGTTAAATCCAAGTTTGATAAATAACAGAAACAACAAGAACTATAGACCAGTCCCTGAGGTTTTATTTCACTCAAAAGGTATGTTAGAAATGAGTCTGGACAACTCTCATAAACCATGAATCTGCAACTCTTACTTTTTTCATATCTTTACTGCACTTAGGACACTGTACTCCTCTTAATTTGCAATGTCCAGTTCTGGTTTTTTGACTCAGAAGACATGGGACGAACAGGCACAGGCATTTTCCGGGACATTTCATGGACTTGATCATAAAACTTAATAAACAAACCACATTCGATGATAACAGAGTGAATACCCCAGTAGTACATTAAATAAAGCTGTTGTGATTCAGACAGGTGCTAACCATTCAAAACCACACTATGCCTGATGCCTTGCTGTGCAAGTGAGCCAAGGCTTGGCTCCTGGGGAGGGAAAGTTCCTCTCAGCCCACAGCCACACAAGAGTCACCTATGTGTTCCTCCATCCCACTCATATCATTCATTGCATGCTCCCTCTTTATATATGAGACCCATTGCAGCTATAATCCAGCTTTTACAAAGTATTTTCACGTATGGAGGGCAGACTTTTTGGCAAGATCATAACATTTACCACTCTTAGTGTGGTAAATTTACCAGTCTAAATGGCTTTTGTTTTCACCCTGAGAAAAATCCCTCTTTGTGGGGAAAAAATGTGGAAGGAAAGTGCTGGGCACAGACTGTCTCTGCCAGATACTCAGTTATATCCGCTTGAAAGAGTATTTGAGCTTTTATTCTCAGAGCTTTCTTGGAGGAAATGTAATTGCATTCTCATGCTGCAGACAGACAGAAGGAACAAACAATGGAGGACACGTCTGGGATACCAGGCTGCTGATGCTTGACTTAAGAGCTGGAAATGACTTCTTCAAATACACTGTAGAAGGACTGGCAGTAAAGCCTGACGTCTAAATTATTCACAGTGAAATGGAACATTGGGGAGGAGCTGCATGGCCTTGGATCCAACTTCTGTGCTATAATGGACCACGTCCTTTCCTAGAGAGCAGCCTGGGTTAGCTGAGTGTTCCTCACTTCCTGGTGAGGAAGAGCTCCCCAGAGCCAGAGGAAGAGTCAGCTCCAGGCCACTGCCTTCATAAAGCTCAATACAATGCACCTGACGGGTTTGCCATGACTTTTCTACTGTACCTGCAATTATTTCTAATTCCATGTGCCAGAGGCACAGCGAGGACCAGCTGTAGCACACACAGCAAAGTGTTTGAGGAGGGTAGAGGCATGTTGTTCTCAGCTGAAAGAACAAAGTCATGTTCTAAAATTTCAAATTTTTCCCTATGACTATCAAATGGCTGTAAAGTAAAGCCAAGGGAGTCTCTATTGGCTCAGGACATGGAATTTGACACGCACTAATCCAGAAGATTGGCTCTTGGCAAAGAAGGCTCTGCAGATACAGAGGAGACAGGACATACAGAGGAGTTGACATGGCAACTGTCACTCATGGTCCCTCAGGAGATGGAAATGAGCACTGCCAGGTTCAGGCAATGTTTGGAGGTTTTTCACTTTCTAGAGGATTCAATACCAGGAGAAAAAGCCAGATGGGTTGTTCCAGAGCCAGCTCATGCTGGCAAAGGGAGAGGAGTTGTTCTGGAAGCCTCTGTCAAGCCTTTTTTCCTTAGTTTGAAGAGAACTCCTCTGGAAGGATGGATTAGACTGAAAACTACTTTGAAGTTTCTGGAAAACAACAAACCTGCCCCCACCCCCCCTCCCCAGTCTGATTTTACTAGCAGCTCCAAATGTTCAAACAGAAATCAAGAGCCAAGGTCCTTGAATAAGTGATGCAGAAGATAAAATATTATTTGAAAGGAAACACTTCTGAAGACAGGGATACCACGAGCCCTGAACACACAGTCCCAAAACCCACCCATGAACAGCAGCTTTCTTTTTCAGAGAGTGACTGGAGAATAGGTGGTGTTCTGCAGGTTGTATTCTGAAAATGCTGGTTTTTCACTGAAAATCTGAATGAAAGCCAGGACATAAATGTATCACCGACAAACTGAAGTTTTAGCTATGGACAATCCATTTTACCCCATTCAATTTAAAAAAAAAAAAATAAAATACCTTGCTCTACTTCAGAAGCAAATACTTCTCTAAAATAACAAAATTTTCGACTTCAGTCTCTCAACCCAGAGTTTGGCTGCTGAGTTTGGGGTCTTGGTACAGAGCTGGAGGAGGCAAATGCCTCCAGGGGACATGGCTCTGTGCAGGGGTCCCTCAGGGAGGACAGTGGTGGTAGATTGACAGTGAGAAGCAAAACATGGTCTTGTCTCAGGTGTGGGAAGTCAGCTCTGGAAGGAGCTCAGCCGAGAGATCACTCCTGACGCCCACCTGCAAGCACTCATCTACTCCACAATGCCCTTCACATCTTTGCCAGTCTGGGCATCTCCTACTGGGATTTTTTTACCCTTGAAGGATTCACAGCCTTTTTTGGTGCTCTTACTCATTCTTGGATTTTGTTTTTTCTTTTTTCATTTCTTCAGATACTTCACAGGCTGAGTTTTGGAAACATTGATGACTATTCCAGCTTGGGTTAGTTTGCATTCCTAGTATGAAAAACATTTCTTGCATTCATTCCCATCTGTCGTTTCAACTCCACTTTATCTCACTGCTCCAGGAAAAGCAGAATTAGCCACTACTTTGTTTTCTCTCTTTACAGCCCCAACTGCACTCACTACAATTCCTGGCTTACAAGAGGAAAAAAAAATTCACATGTTCTTTTTCCTTTAGATGCCAGATGCCACGTTCCTGCATGATCTGTGAATGCCCACATCTCTTTTCAACATCCAAAACTTCAGGTACAGAGGCACCACACACCCCGAGGGCAAACCTCTCTCTGGCACACCGACACATCGGCGCCCCCTCCTGAGAGCCCTCCTGACTCTGTGGGCTCCAAAAGGCTCCTTGGCAAGCTGCAAGATTGATGTCAGTGCTCAGAAGTGAGTTCCAAACAAGGGCTGTAGCTGGAGGAAAGCTTGGCAAGATGTCTGTAGCAGGGGCACAGCTGGTTTTAAAGGGGTTTTGAACATTTCCCAGCTAAACCCTACCACCCCGTGCCTCAGCACCTCCTTGCAGAGATGGAAACCAACTGCAGAACTCAAAGTAAAATGCACAGCTTCACTGCTGCCCCGATGAAAGGGTGATGGCCCTAACAGCTTGTTCCTCTCACTGACCCATTTCTGAGCACAGACCAACTGCAGGTCCATCAGGCACACAAAACCAACCGTTATCATGGTACAATCAGCTGAAACCTCCCAAATCTGTGCTGCTATGTAAAATTACACAGCTGCTACCCTCTCCATAACATCCCAGGCTTTCTTCTCTTTGCCTGTTTCCTGGTGCTGGGGGAAGCCAGGTGGGTGGTACCAGCAGTCAGCTCAGGGAAACAGAGAGCCTTGGGAGGAGCAAAAATCAGAGCCCAAACTGCTATTCCTCGGGTTTGGCTTTGGGTAAGGTAGCAGGAGGTGGTCTCAGAGCAGTTGTTCCCAGCTGAGAGCAGAAGCTGGGGACAGGTCCCAGAAACCATTCCCCATGCTCCCTCTGTGGCACCAGGTAGTCCCATAGCTCCCACCAGGCAGCTCCATCCCGAAGTGAGTGGGCTGCTCTGCAGCTGCTGCTCCAGCACTGAGCAAGTGGCAGCAGCTTGGTCTAGAGGGACTCCATGTGAAAGAAAGCTGGGAAGAAAAGCAGAAAACTTGGATTTGAAAGAAAGCTGGGAAAAAAGCTGAATGTGTGTCCAGGAAGAGATGTTTGTTTGAGCTGGTCCTAAAGATAAAGAGATATTAGAAAAACCACAGAATCCTTTGGAAGGATCCTTCTTCCTTTTCAGTCTCAAGCTTCTGGTCTCAGTGTGTCTCCTGCTGTAGTGGTCTGTGCTGGCACCAGGATACAGGGCTGTGACACCATCCCCTGCCCTGGCACAGCCCCCTGCATAGGGGCACTGCACTTTTTCCAGTGTACCACCAATAATTTGATGAGGTGAGTTGGCAAAGGTGTGGGAGATCACAGGGGGTGTTGATAAAAATTACTGTGTAGCAGTATTTTAAAGACACAAGAGTGAACGGCCAGGTCAAACCCTGCTCTCTGCCTAGCACCTGCCCAGGGCAGCCAGGGGAGCTTGGGACTCCACAGCCTGAACTCCCCACTCACCACCTGGGCATCTGGGAACTGTGGCCACCAGGATACTTCCAAGGAATGGGGTGCCCCATTCCACTGACCCCTCCTGCAGCCCAGCCTGAGCACATGGCCAGCAGTAGTCCTCCCTGCTGCTGCCCCCAGCACTGCTCTGCTGACCCTCAAGTCAGTGACAGCACCAGTCACCTCTGCAGTCCCAACACCATCACCCCATCAGTCGCAAACCTTTCCCCAGTAAATGTCTTTCTCCTTTAAAACCTTTCCTGAAACTTTTTTAACTCCAGGTTACTGGTATTTTTAATTCTTGTCCATACTGTAAATTGCCAGTGATCAGCAGAGTAGAAATTATTTCGTCTTGTTTTGTCCCCAGCACACAACATTCCACATTCCAGAAACACAAACACATTCCAAAAGAGTTACTCGGCAGTGAAAGTGTAATGAAACAGCCTTTGTTCTTCTTTATTTCTCTCCAATATGAGCAACAAGAGCGAGTGGGGGAAAAAAAAAAAAAAAAAGAAAAAAAAAAAAAAGGCAAAACCCAAAAAGAAAAAGAAAAAAAAAAAACAAACCCACCCCCAAAAAAAAAACAAAAAAANTCCAGCTAAAATAAGCAAGAGACAAGAACACCTCAAGAATATCTTCATGTGTTCCCTGTTAAGAAAAAGGAACACAGCTCAGCCAGACCCATTGGCAAGTGCTGAACAATTCACTGTCCTGGAAGTAACAATAAAGGAAAAAAATGTTCTAACAGACAGATAAAGCCATTCCAAAGAATTGAATCACTGAGAATAATGGGAGTTCCTTGGTGCAGGAAGAGAAAAAGCTCCTTTTGCTAGGGAAAGAAAAAAGTGCCTGAGTCAAACTACCCTAAAGGCCTTGCTTGATGAAGCAGCCTGACAGATCTCACCTGCTTCCAGAGCACATTATTTAAGGCAATGTCATTAATTTCTTTAATACTGGTGAATCTCAAGGAGGAACAATTATACCAGGGTTTCAGTCATCATCTTAACTATTTTCCTTCAAAGCCCATTGTATCTGGGCTCTCAAGTTGGAAGAAATGCCTGAAAAGAGGTAACTGAAAAAGAGAAAGAAATAAAGTTTGAGGCTGTATTACCTCTTTTCTAACAGTCAGAATTTGAAAAGAAATACAGAAGTCGATGAGAGATTTCCTGTGTGGGAGGTTTTCAACACAGACTACAAATTTCTACATTTTTTTTATTTTCTGCTGCTGTTTACTTAAATTAAGGACATTCTCCTTTGGCCTGACAGATTCAGGCATTAACCAAGCACAGGCAGCTTCTCTGAGGGCTTTCATCCCCCCTGGTCATCAATAGGTCATGGCTGCAATTGCATCTGTCCTGAAATCAGCTGTGGGGGAAGAGGGGGAAGATGCAATCTGGGAGACAAATAATCTAATTTAGAAATGTTTCTCTCCAATCTCTTCTTAGTGATTTGGTTTGGGTGATTACACAGGACTCTGGAATGGGTACACTGCGTAACAAGGGAGAAATACAGGAGGAAAAAAAAAAGAAACAAGGGAGAAAAAACCCCCTGACATCCCAGCAGCTCCAAAGGTGCTAACTGAAGACTGACCCAAACCACAGAGAAGTGAGCCTAATTTTATAAAAGTAGCTTAGAAGTTTACAAGGCTATTCTTGTCTTTAGCTCTAATCCTGATCCCTTCAAAATGAATGGTATTCTTATTGTTTGTGTTTTCCTAAAATTTTACGGAACTTAGCCTCATGAAAGTTCAAAAATAATAAGTTGTTTGGGAACAGGCTGTCTCCTTTCTAACCTCTAGCACTGGCCAAAAAGGTTTTATGCGCCTGTGTACCTGATTTGCACATAAATCTCACCTCCAGAAGGTATTATGAAATTGTAATTATAGTCCATCTGAAGCAAAGTGGCCCTGGATTACATCCAAAATTCTCCCATGCTGACCAGATGATTTTGTGCCTGGCAGTTTTACAAACCTCTTCTGCTGCCAACTTAACAGGATAATATGCAAAAACCTTGAGAGCCCTGAGTAGAAGTGGCTATTAGTTGCAAAGGTTCAATTATCAACAACAGCACCTGAATTGCTGAACCTCAGACCCAGGACAGCATGTCTCCATAACCAAATATCATTTCTTTCTGAATCATTGGAACATTTGCATGAGTCAACCTGAACCAAAGCAACCAGCCCTGCACACAAAGGAGGCTTTTCTGTCCCCTGATCCCTAGTTCTGCTTTGACCCATGCTGGGCAGGGACTTCTGGAGCCAGTGCTGAGCAGCTGGAGCTGCTGGAGGGCAAAGCAGTTGTAAGCATAAGCAGCCAGCCAAATTTGCAAGAACAATGAAAACATCCCCATGTGTGTGAAACAAAAATCACATAAACTGCTTCTGCATAAGCATTTGGTTTAGGATTTTTGTTTGTTATAGTGTCCTTTTGCCACAGAAAAGCAGGTAAAAGCAGCCCTGAATCTCTGGCCACCACCTTGTTCCATCTGTTACTAATCAGCATCCTGGACAATATGACTTTTTTTCCTGTTTTCTGTGCAGCGAAATTCCCAGAGCTTACACACAGGACATGGAAGGTGTGCCAGTGTCTGTGCTAAATGCTCTGACAGCAATGAAAACATCTCAGGCATTGGTGAGGAGCATCAGCACAAACATAGATGTTTTGAGGGTGCATTGGCAAGGGCTGGGGGTGGTGACACCGGTCTGCAATCCACAGCACTGGGCTGGGGCAACCGGCCACAAACCCCAGATAAACAGAGGAGGTTGATGCTGCCAGAGCTGCAGTCACACACACAAACTGCAATTCACATTTCTGACTGCTCCTTGGGGATCCTTCTTCCTTGCAAAGCCCTGCAGACTTTCTCTCAATCTATTCTCACATTCCCTCTCTGCGCTGTGCTCCACAGACTCGGCTGATCACGTTTGCCCCAGCCACTATCACTGTGACACACACCCAGGAGCCAGCGAGGGGCTCACTCAGCAGGAACAGAACAAATTACTTCAGTCTTCACAGAGGTTTGGCATCAAAATGTCAAATGGAACAGCTAGACGACCTGCTGAAAAGATTTTTTTTTTTTAATCACACGAAACAAACCAGAATCTCAGAGAAGTCCAGCTGAGCTCTGTCATGGGTGAGATTGTGCCCTGCAGTCAGGAATTTGTTGTGCTAGGTATGAATCCAGTTAAGGTTTCTTGCCCTTTCAGTCCACACTGTGACATTTATTTGCCATCACCTTGAGACAAGATATCCAGGGTTTCACTGACTCTCCCCGGTTTGGTTTAGTAATTTATGTATCTTTAGCCTACAGAAAGCTGGGTCATTGCCTGCTGGCAGGCCAAGGGCAGACCCAGAAAAGTGCAGACCATGTTCAGAATGTACTTTATGACTTATTGCACTGTTCCATCAAAATCATCATCTGCTCTCTGATTCCAGACTCTTAGTTACAGGATGTACCTGTACAGGTCCAGGTACAAACAGGCACAAGATCCAGATGTGGTATTGCCATGGCAACACGCTTGTAAAACAAATTTGCTGTTTTTTCTGAGATTTACCATTTTTAGAGAGAAGCAGCAGTGAAGCTGGATGTTGCAGATGACTCAAAGAACTGTTCAATGGAGCAGGTAGAGCAGCACCAGGAGACCCTGGGAGAGGTGGTCCGTGGGACAAATCCTGGTGGGTAGAAAGGGATGGAACCCGTAAAGCAGCCACTGTCATGAAGCACTACTGAGGCAGTGAGGTTATAGAAGTGCAAATAAATAAAGCAGCACGAAGTGGCCTAAGGAAAGGGATTCACAGGAAAGCCCTAACAGAGTGTGACTGCATAACTAAAGAGCTGTCAGAGGTCACAGATCATGTGCAGGAGCCACATGGCTCAGGACACAAGAATTTGATGATATTGATTGAATATGGGCAAAGTCTGAGGAGGTGTTTGGTTTGATTGGGCAATATTTGGGCAAACTGGAATGAGAAGAATTTTAAATCTTGGTTCCATTTCACTTGAATATTCAAAATCCTCCAAATCAGGATATAGTTTGTGTTTACTGATATCACCCTGGGTAAGAATGAAATTGCTGTCTGAAACATGGGGTGAAATGCCAACATCACCTATCGCTATTTAAATTCTTAGAAAAATAAGGAGCAGCAGCAATTTGTTCCCAAAGCCTTGTATAACCTGAATTGCCAGCTGCCTCCTTACAGACCCTGAGGTCACAGCATGTAGGCATCAACCATTATGCTAAGTGATGCCCCTGGGTATTTCAAGTGCTTTGTTCCTGTGGCTCAGCTTGATGATTCCAGACCCTTTTCCCACAGCCTCTCCACTTGTAACCAGTCTTCAGGCTCTCAACATGACTGAAGATGATGACTTACCCTGACAGTGATTTAACTGAGTTTCTCAAAGCATTAAAAGCTGTGGCCTAGTCTCCCATCCTGTATGAGATCAGACAGTAATTTGATGCTCTGCTAGATGATCGGTCTTTTGGGCATTTGCTAGCTAATGAAACACAATCAGTTTTATCAAATCTTTGTAGAGCTTTACCCAAGGGAAATCACATAACCCAGCCACAGCACCAGCAATCGATTTCCTAGAAGGGTCTGTCTTCATAAAGCAACTGTGAAACCTGGTATTTTTACACCTAAAATTTGCAGTTCTGCCATAAGCCTGCGGGTTCCACTCACTGAGGATCAGAACAGGACCCATGAGGATCCATTTCCAAGCTGTCCATCTAGAATATTAACAAAGGCATAAAAGCCATGACAACACCCAGGGGTGGTTCCTCATCCACTTGGCTTCTCAGACTGACAATTAGCAATGCCAAGGGATTCTGGCCAGTTGTTCCAGGCTAATTCACAAAACACCTCCTAGCTAATAATTTCTAAAGGCTGTAAAGAGAAAACCATGACCCACAATCCATTCTGACACAAGACTTGCAGCCAGACCTTCAGAGGGAGCAAGCATGAGCAGGGGGATGGAGGGAGGAGCTCACAAGGAAGGGGCAGCTTGGACTTGGGTGGCAGCTTTACTTAAGGACAATCTTTGGTCCTTCCCAGGCAGCTGCCTTGGGTCTGTGCCAATGGCTGGAGAAAGGGACAAACTCAAACTTCAGTTACTGTAGGCTCGCTCTAGTCCCAGCCTAAATGGTCGATATATTTTTTTGAATAGTTTCAGTCATATTTTGTGAAAATCCAATTATTCATTCTGGTCACTTCAAAACAGCTTTGTGAACTGAAAGGATAATTTCCATTTTCCATTGTGAAGACTTTTCAAAAGAAAGGGGGTAGTTTTGATATAAATCTCCCTCAGATATTCAGAAAGTAGAGCTGGAATGCCTGTTTCAGCTTTACTGAAGCAAAATCTTTCAGTCAGGAAATGTGCATTGACCTTTTTTTGTGAAAAAAGAGATTACAGCTTAAAGGTATGACATGCCTTCAGCCGTGGAAATGGTTTTAACTGCTCAGTTTTGCATGGAGCTACATGTTTAAGAGTGTGGCTAAACCTCGGTGCAGGACAGGAGCCAGCCACTGGCTCCAGGGCTGGCAGTGGGCAACAGGGCCCCTCCTGCACAGCTGTGAGACCTATGAGGCCCCTCTCTTATGGTTGTAGAGCCTTTAGAATAAGGCATTTTACACTGGGCTGGTGCAAAAATGTGCACGTATCCATGAACATCTGTACACAGGTTTATAGCAGCACAATCTCAAACATCTGGGCCACCGAGCACATAAATCAAACAGCAGCTCTTCCCAAGAAAAATTGTTTCTTTTGCATTGAGAAAATGAAGCAGAGAGGAAGCTTTCTGGGGTCACATGCCAGCTGTAACCTACTGAGTTGTATATTCACAGAGTATTGATGAAAGGAGGTTGAAGATTGTTTCAGCTCAATGCAGCACTAACAAGCTCATCTGGCCCTGCTGGAGCACTGCAGTGCTCACCAGCTGACCAGCTGCCTCCTCACACCCATGCTGCTCTCACTCCTTGGGGTTTTTTGATGTTTAATAAACTGGGAATCTGTAAATTGGACTAGTCACAATCCTCATGCTCAGCCTTGTACAAGAGGCTCAGTTTTGATAAGCCCATCCAAATCCGGCTGTACATCCCTCGCCCCACTGACTCCAAAGTGCAACGACCTGAAAGTTTTCAAAAGGACTGGGAGGAAACACCAAACCTGGAGAGACTGACACTACAAAAGCGCCCACACCAGAGGCCCCTCCCACATGTTATGTTTTGCTTAAGACCTTCCTGCATTTGTTAGTGACATGGGGAATAGTACCCTCTCACTGCCAACTCCATTCCCTCACACAGCCACTGCCATCCCAGCAGCAGGAGCCCATGGGCAGGCAGAGACACACTGTGCTTGCTGCCATCCTCAGCTTTGCTTTTGCTTGTTTGCTTCTCACAAAGCAGGTCAGCCTGACCCAAAGAAGATGGCTGCTCTTCACTTGCTTCTAAAAAGGAAAGCTTTCCTTGGAAGAAAAAAAACCTAAAGATGAAAAATAAGGATCCAGTAGGAAGGTCCTACAGGCAGGATTTTCCGTCAACTCCTTACAGTGACAGACTGCAAAGCTTCCTGTATCAACATACACAAAGTAAGACATAATTTCTTTGTTTTGCTTGATGACACTGAATAATAGAGTATTTCTTGTGTCTCTTCAGGGATAGGTGACTGTTTCATCTCACCCATCCTTCTCACAGTTAAAGAATGCAGAATAAAGCCTGTCTCTCAAGAACACCAAAGGACATTAGATTTATAAAGCACCTGGTGAGCAACAGATTTACTCTCCCCAAAATAAGAGCAAATTAATAAACAAATTGATTTCCAAGACAGGCTGTCTTTGATTTTTAACAATAAATGCTAATTTCAGCAACAGCTGTTTGATCAATCACATGCCCAGTCCTGCTCTTCTCACATCCCAGAACAGTCTGTGACTGAATTTATTGTTTGTTTCCAAGACAAGTGCTGCAGCAGGTCTGGTACCTCGTGTATGCACATTGCCTTATTTAGACATCCCATATCCCAGACACCATATATGAAATAAGCCAGATGCAGCTTTCTGTTCTGCTCAGATCCATCCTCTGATTTTACCTTGCAGATCCCCTCGTTTTGCCAGCTGCTGTGCCTGAATTCCTCTCCTCAGGCAGTCCATGAGCACATCACTCCAGACTTGCTATCACACTCAAAATTTGCTGTGCCAACAAAATTGCAAACAGGCTGCACAGCCAGTCTGGATCACCAAGCAATTTAGTCCAGAATTAGAGGCTGCACAACAGCTGAGAGCTCAGCAAACCCTTTTGCTGACAATTACCAGTGTCAGTTGTTTTATGGAGTGCCACGGGTTAATTCAGCACTAACTTCTGTGTTTCGAGAAAGGAGTACAAGGACAGCACTTTATATTTCCATGTATACAACCAAAGGCTTTTGACTCACGTGTCTCCCCAGCGCAGTCAGAGTGGGAGTCAGCAGGAGGATGAGCCACACGGCCATGGCTGAGGGCATGGCTGCCTGCCCATCACTGAGCAGGGTAACAGCACAGGGATCCCACCCCAGCCCTGCTGCAAACAGCCAGCTGCTGCAATGTAACAGCTCTGCTTTGGAGTCACCAGAGATAGCCTGGAAGGCTTCAAAGACATGTGTGACCTCCTGGGTCAACTTTTCAAAGTGTCATTGCAGCTAATGGGGGCCTAGGAAGAACAATGTTAGAACTGCAGACAGCAAGCACTACCTACAGGTAGTGACTACAACAGGCACCATTAACTGCTTCTTACATTCATCCCATACAAAAGCTGCAACACCCATTCTTCCATGGCAGTAAACCTGTTCTGAACTTATACTGGCAGTGTGGGTCAAAGTGGAGTAGGTTTATGGTGCAGGTTTATTGGCCTAGGATAGTTGGTTTTTAGAGCATGGTGCTGATAATGCCAGGGTTGAGGGTTCAATCCCTATACAAGCCATTCACTTAAGAACCAGACTCTGTGATCCTTGTAGGTCCCTTCCAACCCAGAGTATTTTGTGATTCTGTGATCTCTCCTCCTCCTCACACACTGGGAGAGCTGACTCCTGCTTGGAAGTGGTTGTGAACTTGCTGATAAACTGTGCTTTGTCAGTTTGCTGCAACAGAAGGTTCTAGAAAAATGATCTGTTTCTGTTTTGTCCAAAGCTTTCCCTTGAGTTTTCTCAGTTTGAGGAGGAATTGGTGCTCACAGGACACAGCCCTTGCACCACAGGGCTTTCCAGAGCCTGCCCCCGGTGTTCCTCACAACCCCTGCTGGAGAGACCATACCATTAATGCTCCACTTGGCCCAAAAAACATTCCATTGGTGAAATTCTGGCAGACTGCTGTTTATGTAAAGTGTGAAATCCAGCTCCTAGCCCTCTGCTGCCCTGCCTGGGGCCAGCACCCAAAGCCCAGTATGGGACCAGACTGGAGGAAGGACAATGTCCCTGTTCTGCTGCCCTGAAGCAAGAGAATACATTTAAACTCACTCCTTTTTCCCTGTGCAGGCCCAAAACATTTTTTAATCTATTTTTTAACAAGTCAAGAGAGAAAAAAATAAAATAAGGACTTCTTTCTTCATTCTTATTTCTCGTGCCATAGCTTCTAAAATTCTCTGCAAGTGATAGGTTTGGAAACCTCTGGTTTGCATTAGCAACTGAACCAGGCTTGAATGTGAGCAAAGATCATCCATATTCAGGAGTGCTCAACAGCCCTCCTGCCCCCCACCAGGCTTAATGAAGTATAATGAAAGAAAAATAATGAGCTTTGTCCTCACTGCCAAAGGAGAAGGCAGCTGGAAATATGCAGGGGCTTGATATGAATTGAAGATGATTAAGTATGTGAAAACCACTGTTCTAAAGAAAATGATGCTGTTATACCTAAGGAGCCCGAAGCAGTCCCTTGTAATTAGAGCCACTTAGCTCCTTAAATTGCCTCTGAAAGCCACCCAGAACAGATTGCTTTTATGCTCTTTCCATTTGAAAACCAGGCACAGAAATATGGAAGCACTGCATCCATTTGAGAAAGGGGGATTCAGGGGAGGGAGCTGGACACGTATTTCATAGGGAAGGGCTTGGTACTTGACCCACAGGGCAATGGACTGTGGGATGTGTGGGCACACAGAGGCTGTTATGGTGACATGTGTGGACACAGCTGATGCTAGAAAATGGCTACCACAGCCCACAGGTGAGGTACAGAACCCAGGTCCCACCACCCACTCCCAGTCTGCCCCTAGCAAAGAGCAAAAGGATGTGTCACAGCAAGGTTGACAGTGAGACACAGCTTATTATGGTTCTTGATGGGGTTGTGACAGTGGTATGCAGAGCCCTGAATTACTGTCTGCCCACTTACTCATCAAAAACAGCCATCCAACTCTAAATTAACAATCTTTTTTCTGTATTCATTGATTCACAAAACTGAAAATATTATCTTCCTTTAAATTAATTACATAAATGGTTCACAGTTTCTTGTGAGACAATCCCCAACTTGGCAATGGAGCGAGACTGGAATCTGGCCTAAGCTATTCTGCTAGAAAAGACCAAGGAGCTGTTCTGGAGAGAAGAAAACGTCCCCTCTCTTCCTTGGGGAAGGAGAGTACTCCAGAAGGACTTTTTTGATCATTACTTGTCTTTAGTCAGTTCAAAGATCTGTCCTGGATTTTCTTTACAGAGGGCTGAGGAGAATATATGAAGAGGTCAGGGCTTCATCTTTCCCTCCTCAGCTTCTAGAAGTAGAGTGCACAATTGAAATGATGCCCCAAAATCTTTGCTGCGGTCAAGAATCCAGCCCCTGCTCCAAGCACATAGCTCAAAATGTTTGTACGTGTCTTTCAGAGACCAGAATTCTTTTGAGACATGAGTTTGAATCCGTCATCCAGGATGGATCTCCGATTGCGTCGCAACCTCCTTTGCCTCTCAAGACGGATGACTGCTCCCAGGAGGACACCAGCAGCCAGGAGCAGCAGGACTCCTACAACAGCCAGAGAGATGACTGTGGCCTCTATCTGCCCTTGGGTCACCTTAGATCCAAAAAGCACCAGCTTCTGGGACTCATCCTCATCCTCAGACGGCAACCCTGAGAGACAAACAGAAAAGTATTTTCAACAAGAGCCAGAAATACCAGAACTAAAAGGTTGCAAGAAATGTAACAGAGGAACGTTAAGAAAAACCTGATGTAAAGTAGTGGAATCACCATCTCTGGAAATATTCAGATGATGTGTAAATATGGAGCTTAGAGACATGTTTCAGTGGTAGACATGACAGGCTGAGTTAATGGTTGAACTTAATGATCTTAAAGGTCTTTCCCAACCTTAATGACTCAAAGAAGACCCTGGTGCCATCTGTCTGACCCTCATCCCTGAGCCCACACAAAGATTGGAGATGGATGGTTCCCTCCCCAACCTGCTCCACCGCAGAACCTGACAGTGTCTCACAGATATCCAGCCCAGTCAGCCACTGCTGTCCCCAGCCCAGAGATGAGAACAAGTGTCCAGACTGGGGCTGCTGCAAGTTGCCCCAGTCCATGCCCCCTGTGCCCATGGCTGCTGTCCTACACACCACTGAGTGCACTCAGCCATGCCCACCATGGTGAGTCACCAAGACCCTGAGCCTGCTTGTGCCTCCACACAGAGGCAGCAGCCACCTCCTGAGAAAAGGGGCTCAACAACTGTTGGCCAACATTTCTGCCTGGTGAGCACACACAAGCTGATATCTGCACATAGTATAAACCCAAATTATTTAATATTGTCACTACTGCTCTCACATATTTCCTACTCCTCTTCTGGTTTGTCTGTTTTGAGTGAGGAAAATGTTGGGGAGAAAATTACTGAAATAACAGTGGAGAAAGCCTGCTGAGTTATAGGTAGGTAGCTGCATTTGTAGCTGGCCTGAACTAGCTCTCAAATGAGCTCAGCTGAATTTCCTCACAGCAGCTGAAAAATGGACTTGTGAAGAAAAATGAAGAATCAGAAAAATAAACTACCAGTGTACATTACGCAGACTTCTACCACAGAAAATTTCAAAGGGATTGTATCTACTATTCCCCTTCTCCCTGCACTGCTCAAGCAAATCTCTTCTCACATCTGTTCTTTACAATGCCCAAAAAACTCCAGGCACGTGCTTGGGCTCTTTTCTCGGGGGAACATCAGAGCCGAAGGCAGATGTGCTTGTTTGCATGCTGACTCCATGCCTTCAGCTTGTAGAGATGATTGTGAAACTTCCCTAAACCACAGGGTCATTTACAGTCCAAAGAGGGAGGACAACCCATCCCAGGCACCCTCCTCCAAATCTCTGCTAGTACCTAAGCTCATACTCTGAATCTGAATCCATACATAGCAGGCACAACAGGGTGTGAGGTCATTAACCTTAGGCACACAAGCCTAACCAGCCCAACTTCCCTATTTCTATCACCAGAGGACAGACTGGTGCCCTCCCTGTTTCTTACTGAAGCAAGGCCTCACACCGAGGCACTGCCAGGCTGGCAGAGTAGAGGCTGTGGGTGCTGTGTGTGTTCCTCCCTCCCCTTACACAGATCCAAACCTCTGTACTGCTCAGGGATCTGCCCTCTCCCCTTCCCACAGACAGGGTTTGGCAGTGCTGTGCACACCATACCTGGGGTGGCAGTCAAGTCTTCCAGCTCTGACTCTGAAAGGAAACAAAAGGAGGGTGAGAAGGTGTTGGGCTGAGCAGGTAAAGCCCAGAACAAGGCACATCTGGCAAGGATCAGACCTACAGGCAGCATGGTTTTCCAGGACTAGCAGGCTGTCCTTTGTCCTGTCCATGTTTTCCCTCTCTACATCAGAAAAGAGAATTTTTGTATCACCTGCTTCAGAGGCAACCCCAGTCCCAGTGCACAACCCTTTCCAGCCTTCAAAAGGAAAGTGCTGAGGGAGAAAAGAGATGGTCCTGACACTGGGCAGGCACTGGTCACCCACAGCTGAAACACTGGGGCATTCACTGTTTTGGTAATACATCTAAAACCACATCATCATGTGGGCTCCATTGCAGGCAAACCCAGCACTGAGTGTCACTCACCTCTGAGCACCTTCCAGTTCTCAGTAAGACCAATTACTGGCTGAGAGCTGAACATGGCAATTCAGACACAAGCTAAAAATCAAACTCAGAATAACAACATAGGTAATGTAAACTCCAGAAAACAATTTGTTTTTAACTCCAGCTCCAGGTATTACCATATTTATAGGGAACATCATTATTTAATAACATTTAAGTTAAGTAAGTAAGTTAAGTTATATTAAGTAATTATCTGCTCCATTAACTGTCTTTTTGTAGTATGTGAGAGAGTTGAGATACAAGCACTCAATTTCACAGCAGTAGCAGGAAGTGCTGCTGGATGTTTTACAGTGACAGCTCCCTACCTCCTCTAGGCAGGACAGTGAAGAGGATCTCCATCCCAGCATGGATATGGTCAGACACGTGGCAGTGAAGCAGCCATGTCCCAGGGTTCCCAACCAGCATCTCTACCATTTCAAAGGTCCCAGGAAACAGATCCACAACATCTGCTCTGTAGCTTTTGCCATTCTGTCAGAAAAGGAAGGCCATTAGCTGCAGTGCTCAACGCATCTTCTCAGAAACAAAATTCTGCCAGTGTTGCTGGGGACCACTTCAGCTTTTTAATGCTCAAAAAAACCCAAAGCTTTCAAAAAGCAGCCCCGGGGCTGCAGCTTGGAAAGCAAACAATCTAGTAATGCCTAACCCTAACAAGAATTAAGCTGGACGTCTCAGCACAACACAGAGGTTCAAGGAATCAGATGGGGATATGTAAAACCACACCTTTTCCCTAGCTGGGTGAAGCTTCTGCAGTGTCATTAAAAAACATTCAAATACAGAGTCAAGTAAAAGTGCTGGTATCAGTGGTCAGTATCTGTTTTACCATCAACAGATAATCTTACCTTGTATATGAAGGTCTCAGCATGAAAATGGACTGTGTGGACATCAACCTCGTGACCCATTCCCAGGAGGTACCAGTTCACCCTCTCCCCCTGGTACATGGTTAGCCCAGGCAAGGTGGCATAGAGCCTGCCATTGATTGCTGTGCAGGGAATAACACAGAGCAAAAAAGGCTGTTAGTGACACTGAATGGGTGCTGCACCTCCTCAGAGGCAAATTAAAGGCTACAAAGCTCATGCAGCACCCAGTGTATCAGCAGCTAGTGTCCCCCACAGGACAGTCCCCCCAGCTCAGCTACTTATCCACTCTGCTCACAGCCAGGTCAAGTGACTTGCACTCAAGGCCTCAAATAAATCTCAAAAACTACCCTTGCTGAAAACCTGCAGTCAGCCAGCAGAAGTGGTTGCTTCTAGAAGTCAAAATGCATTAAAATGGCATTTTCAGCCCAATGATGGAAAAACAGGTGTCTACCTACATACACATAAATGTCTGAACAATTTCCTTGATGAACACTGCAAAGGGGTAAATCCTGCCAGTGGGCAGCTCTGTGGTGCTGTGCCTCAGGCTGGCCACACACATCACATTCCAACTACTTGTATGATCCCTGCGTGGCAGGACTTTACCTCTCGATTAACATAGCTGGAAGGAATCCCGCTGTGACTGCACAAAAGTGCAGTCAAAAGGATCAAAACAGTGAGTGAGCTGACTGCTATGGCACACACACAGAGACTCTCGTGCTCAGACGACAACAGAGGGAATAAGATGGAAAGAGGCAGGATCTGAGGGCAGAGCACCAGGTTTTTACTCCCAGGTCTCCCCTGGGCACTCTGTGTAGCCTAAAACAAGTATCCAACTTTAGCATGCTGGTTATGCTAGCTGTAATACTGGGTTAACAATTACACCTTCATGGATGTGTATTTGGAGAGTCTTTATCTCAGCCATACAAAACCAGTAGTAATGACAGTGCACAAAATGCTCAGTATTCTTATCTCCACAACTGTCAAGGGATCTGTTTCACTCAGGGTATTTTAGATGTAATATGGAGAGAAATTAACATAAATAACACGGTAATTTAAACAAATATGTTAATCCTTCTATGGTAGAAGTAACCTAAACCAGCTAAAACAACTGAGCTGCATCTTGCAGCCACATAGCTCAGAAAACTAATTTGATGTCTAACATATTCTGATGGTCCCCAAGACAAACAGAATTAAATTTCTCTGACAAGTTAATTTCATGCATGATTTTATTTCCTTTTCTGAGTCACTCAGACACAGAGATTAACCTCTGGCCAGGATGTTCTATTCCTCCTTACAGAGACAGTCACAATGATCAGCCTTCTCTGCAGATCAAAGATTTGGCTGTAGGTGTGCTGTAATATTCAGAACAGACAGTTTAATTCTGTTTGTGCCGCTGATAATGGAAAAGGATGAGGACATTCACCACAAGTCAGGCTCCCTACTTAGAGAGGTTGCAGAATCAACACCAACATTACCGTGCATTTTGTTGCTTTCCACAAATTTCTCATCCAGCAGGTCGATCTCCTTGTGATTTCCCTTACTGAAACGTTCCACATTCTCCTCCAAGTACCAGGACTGATTTTCATCAAAAACCAGGAAGAGCAGAGCAAACTCCCTCTTCACATCCTTGCTGGTCCCACTGGACCGCAGGGCCCCTCTCCGGCAGACCTTCAGGGGCCCGATCAGCCCACTGTACATATCCTAATCAGAAGGAAGGAGAGCTCTGAGGCAAGGACCTTCTCACCCACTTCTATGCCCAGTTCTTTGCCTTTCAGGAATCATTTTCTATTCCTGCATCATCCCACCTAAAACAACCAGTGCTGCTGTAACGTATTGTTGGAGAGCATCAGCCCCTGAAGCACAGGAACAGGAACTGTATGTGCTCTTCTAAATGCAAATCCAAAAGTCATAAATATGGATGGTATCAAAGTATTTTCCACTCGGTGACTGCAAAAACATCTGCAACTTGAGATAAGAAGGCCTTTATTTCTGGGTTGAATGCAATGGTTTATTGCAGGATCCTTCAGGTTGTTGCCCTGTGAAATCAGTACTATGACATTTCTAGCAATGGTTAAATCTGCCTGGTTTATTAATGAGGTTTATTTTGGACCATTTCTGGCTTTTTGTAGATTAGCCCTATGGCTCTCACCAGTAGAAACCATGACCAACTGCGAGATGCTCTAATAGCCTGAATAACTGGAGGAAGGTTGGTAGGAAGGAGAGACAGTAGAATTGTTTAATGAATGTTTGTTAGGAAAAAATAAGGACAGACATCAGGACAAATTCAGATGATTTCCTCTCCAAGGAGAGGACTGGACATGTTACCAGGTGATTCTTCCACCTCTGGGCTGGGCCAATCTCTAAATTGTACCCAACTCACATTGTTTTCTAAACGGGGTAAAAAACCTGGTCTAATTAGGCTTTTCTGTTTATGACTTTTATTTTACCTTTACTGGGTCGACTGCAGAGTAGTAGATCCAAGGAACACAGGCTGAATCATTTGGCCCTGGACCAGACCTCTCAGGAACTTCCCAGCGGTATGTCACAATGTCACCTGAGGGACAGAACAGCACCGTACACGAGCTGACACACCCACTCACTAAGCAGCAGCAAAACCAAATGAAAAAAGAAAATTCTGTCTCCAAAGGCCAAATTCAATTCTGTATTTGCCAGATATTGCATCTGCCTTCCCCAAACACAACGTGGGGTAGAAGCTCCCCTCTCAGAGCAAGACAGAGGGGTCCCAGGATGTAAACACTGTCTTGGTGCCAGCACAATGCAGGTTTATCTGCTGCCTTCCGAGACTGGACCTGACCATGGAAATGACCATGGAATGACTATTCAGATGGACCTTAAGATAATCTTTCTCTTTGATGTGAATTTATGATGCTGATTCAAATTGGGGTTTAAAATCACCCTTTCTTCATATTAGCAGCCATTTCACAAAGACAGGATCTGGCTGACAGCCTGACTGTGGCTTGGACAGTCTGGCCAGCTGGAGGGTGTAGGAGAAGGGAATACAGGTGACCTCACCCCTGGTAAGTAACAGCCGTGTTAATTAACCAGTACAGCCTCACCCCTGATGAGTAACAGCTATATCCAATAAGGATGAAAGAGATAAAAGAGGGGGTTAGCTCATAAGGGCAGGATTATCATGGAGGAGAAACTTTGAGAAGCATGAAGGAAAGAATCATGAAGCAGGATCCTGGGGAGAGAGAATCACTGCTGTGAAGTCAGTCTGCATCTGCAGTTAGAGCCTGTTG
>VXBB01022747.1:9905-33872 GCA_013399915.1 Illadopsis cleaveri
AAGAGGTTTTTCTTCTTGTCACCAATCAAATTGGTCTGTGTAGAATAGTATAAAAAGGGAGACACATCCCAAAAACTAAGGAGTCATTTTCAGCCTTCTGAAGTTGGAGTCTGTGTCTTTGTGGTGTAGAACAGCGTCAGATCTCTGTGACTGGAGCAATGTCCTTGTCCAGAAAATGTGTTTTATTTCCTGCATTCCCGAAGTGGTTGCATTTAATTCCTTATTTTTAAAACATGGAATGGTTTGGGTTGGAAGGGACCTGAAAGATCATCTCATTCCTGCCGTAGGCAGGGACACCTTCCACCATCCTAGGCTNTTGTGGATTTGTTTTGGTTTTGTTTCTTTCCTCCCCCCCACTGGGCTCTAATTGATTTTTTGACCGTCTCAACTCCAACTGCTAAACCAAAACGAAACCTCTCTCATTTTTAGCTGTTCAATGCCCATCTCACTGAGCTCGGCCCTTATCACAACAAACTTTTATAAAAAGATGCTTTGATTGGAACTATTTAATGAGCAATTTTTATCACCCTTCTTCAGCGGGGGGAAAAAAAAAAACCACCTTCATTCCACAACATCACCCGCAAGTGTAACAGAAGAAAGGAATTGTATCCCAATCCTCAAGATCCATCTGCCTTCAGACAGACAAGAACAACTTCCAGGAGGCTCCTGTTGATAAGCCTGGTTTGACGTGCATAGGGATTGCAGGAATTGATTTCCTAGGTTGTTTCAGATATGATAAGAAGCATAAAATAGCATAAATCTTGCAGAAGAACTCCTGAGTTTGCAGATACCACTCTCTTCATTACTGCTCTCTTCCAGCTAATCATGATTTTTTCAAAGAAAAAAACCACATGAATTTTTAGCATTGAAAAATGATGTTGTTTTTCAAACAGGAGCTACAGTGTTCAGAGACAGGGCAGGCATGATGCAGGTCAAATAAACTACTCCACTTTTCAAGATGAACAGCCATTAATGAGATAAAGAAAATGAAAAATATAATATTAAAATATGTTTACTGCATTATTCTCAACTGTTTGACCAGGGGAGAAATCAGCAGGTGTAGTGAGACGGTTCAATAATGTCTGTAAAGGTAATTACCAGGTGCAGTCATCTCTCCAGGATTATTCAGAGATTCTAAACACAGGGGAGGGGATGGGATGGAATGGAATGGAATGGAATGGAATGGAATGGAATGGAATGGAATGGAGCTGTCAGCACTTAGAACTTTTCAGTGAATTCAGCTCTAAGTAATGAAGTTTTACAATAAACCACACCCTCAAGGTGAAGAAAATCCTTCCAAGAAGAGTTTTCCCCTCTGTTTCACAAAATATCGACCTGCTCTTTCTGGTTATGAAACCAAACTAAAATTTAATTAAAGTCTGGTTTGTTTCTTGCTTTTTTAGCGAAGCTGGACAAGGAAAGTGGACGGTCAATTTAAGGTTTTTTGCCAGCAAAAAACCCCCTAGCACTTACACCCCAGCTTGATACAAACAATTTCACCCTCTGCAAGGAGTTGTAAAACGAAATTCTACGGTTGTTCCACAATTCCTCTGCAAAACTTTATAAATGGTGTCAGCTGAGAGGACACAACTCCAAGGTGACAAAACCACGGCCACAACTACAGGAAAGAGCACCTTGATGGTGGAACTCAGCATTGACCCCACACTGGCCTTGTTCAGAGGCTGTTTTAGTATAAAAAAAGTGAATTTTCCTGGAATGAATCTCAGGCTGATTTGGTTGGAAGGGACCTGAAAGATCATCTTGTTCCAAACCCCTGCCATGAGCAGGGACACCTTCCACTGGACCAGGCGGTTCCAAGAACTGTGCCAGCGTTTCTAATTGCAAGACAGAATTGTTAATATCGAACTATTCCCAAATGTCAGAGACAAGGATTTAGGAGTGGTGCAGAGAGAGTGATTTCCCATAACAGGGAGAGGTTCGAGCCATGTCCCACCCCAAGGGATGAGCAGCCCCACTGGTGGCCTTGGGAGAAGACATGAGGGAGATGTTTGGCTGCAGCACATCTGGTTGTGCTCCTCCAAACTGCTCTTCCCATCAAAAATCCAGCTGTGGGATGGAGCCTGTGGCACTGGATGTGATTGTGACTCAAGGGCACAACCCAGCAAGTGGTCCTGGTGTCCCTCACCCCGTTGTCCTCAGCCCATGGATCCACCCTGTCTGGATCCCTCTGCAGATCTCCCTGTCCTCCAGCAGATCCACATCCCACCCAACCCAGTGTGACTGGAGAGCTGCCTTGACACTGTTTTACACCACAATGACACAGAGATTCAGAAGGCTGAAAATCACTCTTTTACTTTTGGGATGTGTCTCCCTTATATACTATTTTACACAGACCAATCTGATTGGTGACATGAAGACAAACCTCTTTAATCACATTGGTCAGACCTGAGGGACATCAAGAAGAAGTCCCTCCTAGAAAGGGAATGAAAAACAAAGTTACAACTACAAAAACATGTCTCTTGTTTACAGAAAATTGCCTGGGAAAAGAATTTCAGAAAACCAAAACATCTCAGACACGAAACCAGTGGCTGAAGGTGCCCTCGATCCACTTCTCCAGAGCTGTGATAAAGACTTTACACAGGACTGGCCCCACTGGACACCACTGGTGTAAATCCACTCCCCACCAGCCTCTGGGCCCAGCCATTCAGCTGGTTTTGCACCCACAGAGTCCCAGGATCACTGAGGTTGGAAAAGCCCTCCCAGAGCATCGAGTCCCAGCTGTGCCTGATCTCCACCTTGTCCCCAGCCCACAGCTCTGAGTGCCACGTCCTTGGACACGTCCAGGGATGGGCACTCCAAACCTCCCTGGGCAGCCCCTTCCAGTGCCTGAGCAGCCTTTCCATGAGGAAATTGCTGCTGATGTCCAAACTGAGCCTCCCCTGGCCCAGCCTGAGGCTGTTTGCTCTCATCCTGCTGCTCATTCCCTCGATCCCACCCTGGATCCAGACTCCAGTCAGGAAGAGTGTGTCCCTCCAGACCATGGATTGTTTATCACTAGATAACTATTTATCCCTAGAATCCTTCTTCACTTGCACAGCAGCAAATTCTTCCCCTTCCCATCTGAAATTTCTTTTCCTCAGGCTACACCTGCCTGCAGCATTCCTGACTATTAAATACCAGCTCCACAATAAAAATGCAGCTTCTGTCCATCCTTCCTTTTCCAAAACCCACGAGGTGAGCAACACAAGAGCACCTCAGGTCTTCTCACCTGCCCTGGTTCTTGACAATTAATTGGGAAGAAATCTTTAAACCAGAGGAAAAGAGAAAAGAAATGAATCTCATCCTTTTGCACGTGAGCTCAGGTTCCTGCAGGAACAAACCCGGGGCCAACGATTTTCCTGCAAAAAGGAAGGAATTGCTTCTCCTAGCACTTGGGTCTGCAAAAATTATCTAAAGATTTCCTGAAGCATTTCCCTCTCTGCTGTGTCCCCCTTCTGGAATCTCAAACAATCCATTTTTAATGGAATGTTTAAAAGGTTTGATGAAAAAGTGATAAGTATTGAATTATGCTCTGGCTCATTCCCGCTCGGCGTCGCTTCACTGATGAACAAGGAATGTGGGATTTCACAGGACTTCAGCAAGGGCTCTTTGGGGACATCCTAAACCCATGGAAATTAGCAACAGGAGAAGATCTCCATGAGCAGTGTGAGAGCAGCTCACAGTGAGAGTGGCTAAAAGAGGAGCCTCCACTTCCAGCTCTGTTACTTCCAACTCTTGATTTCCAGTCCCAGTCCCACTGTGTGCTGAAATTTCCATTTTGTAATCCTACAGCAAGGGGAGCAGCAGATTGCCCAAGGGCAGAGGGATTGGACAGAAAAACAGCTGATCAGAAAATGCAAAGAGAGAAACTTCTTGCCCATAAATAACAGAATCATGGAATGGTTTGGGTTGGAAAGGAATTGAAAGCTCATCTCATTCCAACCCCTGCCATGGCAGGGACACCTCCCACTGTCCCAGGGGCATCCAAGCCCCAGTGTCCAACCTGGCCTTGGACATTCCAGGGATCCAGGGGCAGCCACAGCTGCTCTGGCAATTCCAGCCCAGGCAGGAATTCCTTGCCAAGATCCCATCCAGCCCTGCCCTGTGGCAGTGGGAAGCCATTGCCTGTGTCCTGTCCCTGCAGGCCTTGTCCCCAGTCCCTCTGCAGCTCTCCTGGAGCCCCTTGAGGCCCTGGAATGTTCTGGAAGCTCTCCCTGGATCCTTCCCTTCTCCAGGTGAGCATTCCCAGCTCTCCCAGCCTGGATCTCTGGGAACTGAGGAGCTTCAGCCCTGGAGCAGCTCCATGGATTCCTCTGGACTCTCTCCAGCAGCTCCAGGTCCTGCTGCTGTTGTCCACAGGGCTGGGGCAGCTCTGCAGGTGGGGTCTCAGGGGAGTTGAGGGGGAGAATGGCAACACACACATCCATAATTCCCATAATTATTAATTACTATTATCATCATTAAAGTAACATTTGCTTTAAAGCTACTGCTGGAGAAGAAAGTAACCTTCAACTCTGAGAAATATTAAAAATAGAGCAATCTGCAAGGAAATGATGATTGACAGAGGGAGAGGTAAAGAGCAACGCTTAAATAATATATGGAAACCTGTAATTCAGCCTGACACAAATTCATTTTTCTCACTCTGCCACTCCAAAGTATCCAATCAATGAGACAAATCTCCATGGCAAAGCCATTATTTAAACAAAGCTGGCTTGGCTTAAAAACACAATAATTTGGGCCAATTTAGGACTGTGATATTATGCACCATTTCGCATTGTGATGTGCCGAGAGATCCCATATTGATCTGGGAATGAAAAGCCAACAACTTTGTGATAGTTCAGATTTCCCCCTTTCTCTTTTGCCTCCCAACCCCCAGATGCTGAATAGCCCAGCAGCCACCACCTCTGCTTTCCATTTTGGGTTTGTTATCCCTGAAAGCCAAACTGGAGAGATTTCTTAAAAGAAGCAGCAGTAATAAGGAGAGATAACAACTTAAATGCAGCTTTTACAATGCTGCTTTCTTCCCTTTTGAAATAAGCATCTGGGGTTGGTTTTTTGTTGGTTTTTTTTTTCCCAAAATACGTCCAATTGCTGCCTCCAAATGCATCAGCAAAACTGAGAAATGGGAGAAAAACTATTCCTCGAGTTGGTGGATGGGATCAGATTTTAAGGACTCAATGGGAATTTTGGTTCAGCTCCTGATGCCGTAAAACTCCAAGGAATTAAAGACCCAAAGTTGCTCCAGGTGTTTGTTGGATCAAGGCCAGGGGAGTGCAGAGCTCTGCAGGATTGAACAGCCCACAAGGACTGGAACAGGAATTGCAAGAGGCTGCCCAGGGAAGGGCTGGAATCACCACCCCTGGGAGTGTTCAGAAATCCCTGAGGCCCTGGTTTAGTGATGAACACGGTCCTTAATCATTCTTTGATCAATCCCTTGCTCTTCCTGGTGTTCATTCCCCATCCATAAAATGGGAACAATTATCCTTCTATTCTCTCATCCCTTGTTTGCCCACTTTAGCCACATTTCATCTTCTTTTCATCTGGCTGTGCCCTGCTGGGCTCCCACTGAGGCTGAAGGGCTGATTCATCACTGAAATGCTCATAACAAACACCCAGATAATCTAAAATGGTTTTTCACCTCTGGTTTTTGTAGTTTTGCTAATCAGAAAACACGGAATTGTCTCAATTTAGCAGCTGTCACTGTGCCACCCACCACTGGTTAAACTGGCTCGGTGCCTCAGTTGAGCAGACAGCATTCCAAGAGAGCTCTAAAAAGGTGATCTGACACAAAAACTCTGACTTAAATGAGAATATTCCCTTTTTTTAATTGCCTCACGATGGGATTTCAGCACAGCAGTTACAAGGGAGAGGAAGATGAATTGTCTCTCCAGACGCTGAATGTTGCCAAGAGCTCCTCGTGGCAAGGTGAAATCCATTCCTCGTGTGCTGCTTTGTTTTCAGAGATTCCAATCCAAACTCCTGGGGGTTTATTGCTCTGTGAGTCAGCAACTGCAAAGGCACTGCAGAACAACAGCAGCCCAAAACGTGACAGCTCTGAGGCAACTCCAATCCAGGAGAGATTTGGGACTTTACACAGGAAAGGACTGAAAAGAGACATTCCAAAGTGAAAAGTTTCTTTGAGGATGTTTGTGGTCAAAAACTCTGCCTGTTTTGAAGTGTCAGTGCCAGCTCACCTCAAATAATCACAGGAAATAGCCCAAATTTGGCTTTTTCCTGCTGTGATGCAACCAGGAGCAGGAATCCCTGGGCTGGTTTTGTGTGGGAGCTGGAACACCAGGACAGACACGCCAAAGCACAGGGAGAAAATGCAGAAGAGGAATTCAAGAGGAGTCTGGTCCTTGCTGCTCCTGCCAATCCTTTGGGGGTTTGGCAATGCTCAAAACTGGGATAAAAACAAATTTAGTGAGGTCAGGGCACTGTTCTCTCAGTAAATTTACAGGAATAATGATAATAATTAATAAATAAAAATCACTCTGATCCCTCCACATCCACCTGAGCGCTGCTGCTCCCACCAAGCTTCCAGCAGGCCCAGCCAACATGGACTTGGACACTTCCAGGGATCCAAATTCCAATACCTTCACAGAGGCTGGATTTTAATTTTATTTCACATTTCTCTTGAGGGAACTGAGGAGCTTTTTCACGATCAGGAAGAAAGTTAATAGACAAACACTGTTTTTATTAAACTAGATTGAAGTTGGAACCTCCACCCTTGACAAGGAGCCCATTAAGGTGTAATTTGAGCATCACAGCAGGTGAAAATGAAGATGAAAATAAAAAAACAAAAATAAAACCCCCTGGCCTTGATGATACTGTGAAGGTTATAACAAGTGAAACACAGGAATGTGACTTTTTGGGATGAAGGAGCAGAACTCTGGCTGACATGAACCATATCCTGTCTTTCACAGCAATGGTAATTTATTTAAAAAAACACCCAAATCATTAAAATCCATCATCTAAAACCAACAAAACACCCTTCAGTAGAACAATTACTGTCACCATCTGAGAATTCCAGATCATCACCTCAATTCCACACACTGCCTGGTCAGTTCTGATTCCCACATATTTTATCATTGCCTTGGCTGTTGCTTTTTCCCCCCAAAAAATCAGAATCTGGGAGGCCAAATGGAGCTCCTCACCTAACAAGACAAAATGGATTTTATTGACTTAATCAAGGAGAGTAACAACTCCACAGTTCATTTCTTCAGAGCTGGCTGGAACAAACTCTCGGGGCCACGGGGAGGAGATGTAAAAACACAGCCCATAAATTATGAGTTCATTAAAGAAATGCCAATGGGGAACTGCTCTGGAATGGAACATCCACGTTCTGCGAGGTTTCCACGGCTGGTGGGCAAAATATTGACTCCCAGCAAACCAGGCAGGAGATCTCCACATCATAAATCATGGGAAACTCCCTCGTTTTTCTCCTTCAGCTGATGGGATTGTTCTGCTGCTCTGCATTTCACAGAATCACAGAATTTCTAGGTTGGAAGAGACCTTCAAGATCATCGAGTCCAACCCGTGCTCCAACACCTCAACTAGATTACGGCACCAAGTGCCACATCCAGTCTTTGTTTAAACACATCCAGGGATGGTGACTCCACCACCTCCCTGGGCAAACCATTCCAGTACTTTACCACTCTTTCTGTGAAAAACTTTTTCCTAATATCCAGCCTATATTTCCCTTGATGCAGCTTGAGGCTGTGTCCTCTTGTTCTGTCCGTTGCTGCCTGGAGAAAGAGACCATCACCCACCTGAGCACAGCCACCCTTCAGGAAGTTATAGAGAGTGATAAGGTCACCTCTGAGTCTCCTTTTCTCCAGGCTAAACAACTCCAGCTCCCTCAGTCGTTCTTCATGGGATAGGAAAAGGTTATCCCGTTTTTGGCTGCTTGGCTTTGTCACAGTCTTTTCCATGGAGCTGTTGAGTCTCTGCTTCCCTAAATTTGCTGTGGGAAGAGCAGCTTGGGCTCAGATTTGCCAAAATTTGGGCTCTAATGTTGATGGATTGTTCCTCTGAGAGCTACAGACAGCTCTTGGGGTGCCCTGTGCAGAGCCAAGAGTTGGACTCAAGGATCTTGGTGGGTCCATTCCAATTCAGGGTGCTCCCTGAAGGGGTAAAATCTCACTTTTCCCCCTTGGATGGGTGAAAATCCTGGGAGAGAGGCTTTGCACAGCTTTACTGAGGGGCACAAATACACAGGCAGAGGCACTGAGTGAGATCAGTGAAAAGAGGATAAAGCAAAGCAAGCATAAATTGCCCAAATTGCTAAATATTAGCAACAAGCCTCCAAATTACCCAGAGCGAAACAGCTTCTCTGAGGTAACTCAATTCCTGCATTCAGAGCTGAAAAAATGTTACATCAGGACCAAAGAGTGATTATATTGATTTGTACACTCTGAACCACAGGAATAGGAAATAAATGAGGGGAAAAAAAATCACACACACACACAAAAAAAAGGAGAAAATGTTTCTAACAATTTCATGTATTCCTCTCAGGGGTCCACAGCCATCAAGGCACAAAAAACTTCTGTTCCAAGAGGGAATGATCAGTTTTTATTTCCAGATGAATACACGACAGCTGATTTCTTATTTTTCTTTAACTAACTGGCAAAATTTCAAAATTTTAGGGAGTGAAGCCTGAAGAGGGCTGCACACCCTACCTCGGGATATTTACTGCTCCTAATGGGCCAAATTAGGCTGCTGATGATTAAGACTCGAGCCTGGAATAATGAATGGGCTCTTCACACCCCAAGCCTTTGATCTCCAGGGCTTTGGACAGGATCCAAATGGAAGTGAAAGCTGATGGGGTCTGGCCTGTGGCCACTGTGAGCTGATTATTATTTTTAGCCCATTTTAGGATGGGCTGGGCTGAAATGTGGCCGTGCAGCCCTGAGTTATCTGGGAGAGCTGTGCCACCACTGTTTCTGCTCCACTGACACAGATTTCTGCTTTAAGGAAGGTTTTCTGTGGGCAGGCAGAGCTTCTGCCTGACGAGCAGAGCAGAAGCAATGGAAAAAAAGAAGTATTTTCCCATCAGTTTGAGGAAAGATGCTGTCAAGACTTTCCTCACTCACCTCTCCTTAATCCCATTTTTTCCTCTCTTGCCTGTTACTGCTGCCCTTAGAGCAACGTCCTGCCCTGAGGACTTTGGACATCACCACATGGACAGAAGGCAGAGCAGCTCCAATTCATCCCACTCCCCACATTAAACACTCACATTCCAAAGGAAAACTTGTTTCTGGCCTCCTACAAGTGCATTGGAAATTAAGAAGAAAAGCCCAGAGAGGAGAGAATGTTTCTGGTAGTGGCTGTAGTTAAATAGAAAGGTCATCTCCTGGACTGTGTTCCTGTATAAACCAACAAATTATTTCTCTTACTGCTGTGATTGTTTTCAAATCAATTTGAGAAGCCTTCAGAGTCACAGTGGTGGGGAGGTGACATGAAAGGAGTAGGGATAGGGGCAAGGAGATGGGAACTTTACCTTTCTCTGTGCCAGGTTATTCATGGCTTCTCCTACATCTCTCTGCCCTTCCATCCATAAAAAACCAGGACAATGACCCTCCCAAACACAGAACCTGCCAGGTGCCTCTTGATCTTCAGGCAGAAACCCCCTGAGAAATCAGCTGTCCCAATTTAAGTCCCAGGAAACTCATCAGCTGAGATGCAAATACTTGGAGTTGGAAGAGAAAGCTCCAGGGAGAGCTCAGAGCCCCTTCCAGGAGGGCTGGAGAGGGACTGGGGACAAGGCCTGCAGGGACAGGACACAGGGAATGGCTTCCCACTGCCACAGGGCAGGGCTGGATGGGATCTTGGCAAGGAATTCCTGGCTGGGCTGGAATTGCCAGAGCAGCTGTGGCTGCCCCTGGATCCCTGGAATGTCCAAGGCCAGGTTGGAGCAGCCTGGGACAGTGGAAGGTGTCCCTGTCCATGCCAGGGGTTGGAATAATCTTTCAGGTCCTTTCCAACCCAAACCATTCTGTATTTCTGTGATTATTAGCAAGTGATTTCAAGGACAGCCAGTGCACTTCCAGCTTTAGGATGAACCCTGTGAACACAAGTGACAGACACTAAATGAACAGCTCACACCAAGTCCCAAAGTAAAGCTCTGCCAAGCACAGGAGCCAGAAAGTCAAACTCAAACAGAAAGGGAACCCAGGTGAAATTGGACTGAGACATCCACACAATGCCAAAATGCTCACCAGGAGAATATTCCACTTCCAAACCCCATCCTCTGGCTTTGTGCCCCACGCCAGTGGAAACAGGGCCTGGCAGGGGATTTGTGTGAAAACCTCTGCGTTCAGCCTCAAACCCTGAAGCATCTCCCTCATCACAACCCTGAGCAGTTCAATCCCACTCCAGAGGCAGCAAATTGGGATGCTGAGGGCCTCACTGCCGGGAGATTGGGTGTGAAAGGCAAATGGAGCAATCAGAACGAGCCAGGCACCAGCAGCACTCGCTGAAGTCTCACTGACGACAGCCCTGATGTCGAATGAATGATTTAGCACTTGTTAAACTTCTCCCATTGTGAAAGCAACCTATTATTTTCCTGCTTGTGCTCTGCAATGCCTCAATCGCTGACAGAAGGAGCGAGGGAGAAATAATAGAGTTCATTTTCGATTGCTGTCGTTCAATAGCTCGTTCTGTGTTACCCCATCTGCCATTGTTTCAGCAACAAGAGAGCTGATGGCTTTTCCTCATCCCCTTTTCTGATCCCACCTCTGACGACTCCTCCGTCTTTAGCAGCCCCCAATAACATCCTGGAATAGCACAAGTGTTCAATCCAGGTGTTTTTGTAAAGCAAAACACCCTGGAGAAGGGTATGCATCAGTTACAGCGGGGCAGCTTCCAAATCCAAAGCTTTAATTCATGTCACAGCAGTCACTGATTAAAGCTTTGGGTTTTTGTCAGCTTGAGGAGGGGTGAATTTGATGAAATTCAAGAAGGGCAAGTCCAAGGTGCTGAAGTGGGTCAGAGTTTCCCTAAAGAAGGGACTGAGAGCAGCCCTGACCAGAGGGACTGGCCATGCTGGACATGTCCACGTCCACTCAGCCCAGAAACCCAAGAGAATCCTGGGCCAGCATGGGCAGGAGGTGAGGGATGGGATCATCCCCCTCAGCATCCAGCTCAGGTGAGACCCCACCTGCAGAGCTGCCTCCAACATCACAAGGACATGGAGTCACTGGGGTGAGTCCAGAAGGCCCAAAAATGAGGAGAACAGGAAGCCTGGTGGGAATGCTGCAGCCCAAGAGGCAGCTGAGCTGCAGCCCAGGCCCTGCTTCGCCTTTGCAGGGAGGTAAGAGAGGGAAGAAGTGAGATTTACCTGCCCCAAAGTGTCTTAATGTATTCAAGGAGCAAACAAGGCACAAGAACAGACTCTGGACTGATCATCAAAGCTGCAGAGTCGAGAGTTCCCTCTGGACTTTGTCCTCCCAGGATTTCTTCTATCACTCCCCATGACCTCAGGGTGTGCAGGGATAACTCTGGACAGCAGCACTTGTTCAGCTCAGAGAAGATGTGGTCACACAGAGCTGCTCCATGTGTGTCCCTAAAAACGCCATCAATCCCAGTTTCCAACAACAGGATGGAACAACGAGGAGGAAAACTGGGTTAATGTTGTGCCCTGGAGAAATCTTCAGGAGGGAAATGAATCTCGTGGAAGGTTCTCTACCCACAGCAAAGGGGTGGAACTGGGTGATCAGGAAGGAACTTCCAACCCAAACCCTTCAGTGGTGATTCTGTGAAGGTGGAGTTGGTACAGACAGGAGTGAGGGTGGCCAGTGAGGGGAATGACAGATTTGTCTTTACAAACAAGCAGTGGGTCTGCTGGTAGATAAAACTGGCACTGAGAGATAAAAGAAAAAACAAACAACAACAATGGGAAGGATTGCATTGATGGATGAATGGAAAAGAAGATATTTGCCTTGACAAACACACTGTAGGTTTGGTAATAAATGAAATTGGATATTGAAAGATGAAAGAGACAATGGGAAAACCCCATAAATTCCATAAGAATTAAAAATTAAAAGGGGGGTTATACATTAAAGGGGAATCTTAGGTATTAGGCACTCTGGGAAGTCTGCACCTCTCAAGTACCTCAGCCAATGCGGAAAGAGAGAAGGCAATGTGGCCAGGAAATTAGGATAAATAGGAGGCTGTGTCCTCCAAAATTGGAGGGACCCCAGGGGAAATGCCCCATGGCCTCTCCCTTTATTCGAATATAGTAAAAGGACTCCTCTGTCTCCTTTTTGGACATATACTTCTGGCATTTGTGGATCAATATTCCTAACAGCAGGACAAGGGACTGGAGGTGAGAATGGGAGATTTCAGCCCACTGAGACCAATTCAGCCAGGGAATGAGAAAAGCTAAAGCAGAATGTGAGTTTTCCCCGTGTCTGGACTCAGAACAACACAAAAAATGGAGAAAGCAGAAAGCTGCAGGTAATCCTGACTCTACAGACGGGACTGAATGTTTCCTTGGGAGAGAAATAAATCACCACAAAACACACTGGAACTGCTTGCAAAGGGCAGCTCAGGAATACACAGTGTGTTTGAGAAAACCTCAAAGGAGCAATGACTTCCAATCCATGGAGCAGCAGGGGCTTGTTTGGGGAGTCTGAGAGGAGCTGACCTTTGGGGGTGTTATAAATGCATATTATAAAGTTGACTTTTTGCATATATTAAAATGAATACTAGAGGTATAATTGTACTGTATTATGTTTTATGAATAGAGTTTAGAAAGGTGATAAATTTGTATTTTCTAATTGTACCATAGTGTTAACAGTAAAAAGATTAGGTTTTTTTCTCTTTGTAACATCTAAAACGACCAAACCAGAAGGTATGGAGGCTCACCTTGCATTTCCGCATAAAGACTGCCGACTTTCTGTTTCTTACCCAAATGAAGATAACCAAAAAACCCAGGAGAAGAATTTATGAAACCCATGTCACCAGGCGGAGTGGAGCCACCCACAGATGGATCTACCAGATAAAATGATTGGGGGAAGTATTGAAACTGATCAAACCCAAAGAGAATGTTTGAATCATGCATTAGGGTCTATTGAATATGTAACACAGCGATCCTTAAAACAGGATTTTGGAGGAGTGGATGTGCTTTTCTGGTGAGGTATCCCAGCTGGAACTTTTGCTTTTCTGTCTCCTATATTGTCTATTTTTATTATTTATTAAACGTATAAATTTTTCTAAGAGAGTGAAACTCGTTTTTCACAGGGGGTACACCCCAAGTGAATTAAAGAGGAGTGAACAACCTCCCTAAGAAGTGACACAAACCAGAATTTTTATTTCTATCTCAGCTGACACGCAAACAAATCGCTGCTGTCCCTCTGCAGAGATTCACTGGAGATCCAGGATCTCTTTTTTGGGGGCTCACATGAACTCTGGGGCTGAATCTCTGCCATCCCCACGTGCCTGTGGGCAGGAGGATCCATCTGTCCCACTGTCCCTGGTGGGAACACACTTTCCCTGAAAAGGCAGAGTGTCGCCTTTCCAAGAATTAAAAAAAAAACAAAAAAACCCAACCCAACCCAACCCAAAAACACAAAAAACAAACAAACAAACAAACAAACCCCCCAAAACCAAAAAAACCCAAAAAAACCCAAAAAAAACCACCCCAAACAAAAAAACCAACAAAAAAACCCAGCAAAACAAAACCAAACCTAACTTGTCCACACGCTGGAATATTAAAACAAAGATTTTTCGAGTCAGCCCCACTCCAGTCAGAAAAAATCCATCTAAATATAGTCAGGTATCATATCCCAGCCCTTCAACAGGAGGTTTCCTGGGAGCAGAGCTACAGGTGTAGCAGTTCAAAATCCCTGTTAATGTATAAAAACAGTTGTAAGAAGCTGGGGGTTTCCACGATTCCAGACTAAAAAGCCATAAACTAGTGCACATTAAGAAAATAACTGCTGTGCTGGTCTTGTCTTTATTTTTTTTTTTTTTTTAACTTGTAATAGCTTGTTTTGTCTCCATCAGCAAAGAACCGCTCTCAAATAATTGCTCTAAATGACTCTTTGAAGGCACATCTCTATTTGCAAAGCCCATCAAGTTCCAGACAAGTCCCAAATCTTCCTTTCCTAATTTACTGTGAGGATGAACAAACAGAGGGAACTTCAGGCGGTAATTACTGCCAGCACAGCTCGGAGAGAGGTGAATTACCCGCGTTCAGAGGGAGCTGCTGATCTTCCCCAGTTCTGCTTTTAGACGGGATTTAAAGGAATCCAGACAGGGAATTTACATTGATGGCAGCCAGCGACGCTTCTGAGGGCATCTCTCATCAAACAGCGACAATTTGAGAGAGCCAAAATCTCCCAGTTCCTTCTCAGCATCGCGTTTTCGGCGAGTTATTAAAGCCAAAAAAACAAGCTGACCGCACCGGGGCTCAGCTCGAGCCTCCTGAACGAGCATGAACAAATCACACAGAATCACAGAATNTCATACGGCTTGTGCTCCAAGCCTCTCACCAGCCTCGCTGCCCTCCTCTGGAGGCGCCCAGACCTTAAAACAGCCCCCCAGTTTATTCTGGATGCCAGCTGAACTCCTACAGGTTGTAAAGTGCTCCTGATCCTGTAATTCATGGGCTGAATCATCCCGGGACATGAATAAAGATGAGAGCATTTAACAACACAACGGACTCTTCACCGTGCAAACCCTGCCACGGATCAGAGTTAGAGCAGAAGTGTTTATTCCTTACCAAAACCCAGAGAAATATTTTAACCACAAGGATATATCCAGTTACCTGAAGGAAGCAAAGAACAAACTGGAAGAGTTAAAAGATTTAAGAAAGTCGTAATTTCCCTTAAGTACATGTTAGGGCAGAAAATAAAACACAGGGTGCTCATTCCAACCTCAGTCACTGTCGAATACAAACTGAAATTACATTTCACTCTGGCAGACTTAGGTGCTGTAGAATATTATTTTAGAGAGGTGGCAGAGAAAGTTTGGAAGGTTTTCCCATTTTATGTTTTATATGAACTTCTCAACTCTTCACAAGTCTGTAATTAAAGCCAGGCTCTTTTCCAGAGGCCCAACCCCAGTGACACCACTGGGACAGGGCAGGATTGAAGTGTTTTTGGAAAAATGGCTTCGTTTGGGTCCCTACAAACACATGAGCACATTGGGTTTTTCTTCTTTATAGGGCAAGCCTCAAATTGTTCTTATGGAATAAAAATGGAATAAAAATTCCCTCTCCAGGATTTCCAAACTGACCTCACGTGCTTAGTGAGATCTGAGAGAGGAGGTCTTCCAAAAAAAATAGGATTTATGATGAGAACACCAACGTGCACCTGGAGCACGAGGGCCAGGTCTGTCCAGACACACCTGGAGCAATCCCAAAGTCTCCTCATCCACACTGAGATGGAGCTGGCACACGCCTGGCAGGTCCCCGAGAGCTGTTGGCAGCTCGTCCCCCAATTTGGGGCAAAAGGAGCTGGCAGAGCTTCAAGGAGTTCTTTTCACAGCTTTTTGATTGATGGGTGATGCCACCGACCTGAGGAGACCCAGAAACACAACCAGCTCCAGGCCCTTCCTCCGGCTGGGCTGACAGGATTGGGAATTGGGCCACAGATGCCACAGGTGATGATGGATCACTTAAGCAGGGAGGGTTGGGAGATTTGTGAAGAGCAACTGAGCCCCTGTGCTCCAAGCACTCTGAAATTCTCCAGTGAATATTCATGAATTTGGAAGCACAGAAGAACGACTTCCTTCCAGTTTGGAAGGGAGAGGAAACCTCGATGTTAAGAGAGATGGGGAACGTTTTACAGAGTGGGGAAAAAAAGACATAAATTCCATGGTCTAAAGGGATGTTCTTGGCCTTTCATGTAAGGTCAAGGGATGTTCATTCAAATCCCTGCAGTAAAGACACCCAGAAAGCCACTGCTGAGTGTCAGAGGAGGGAAATGCAGCAACTGTTCAAAATAACCAGGTGGGAACAGCCCAGTGGCATCTCCCAGCTGTGGGGGTGGATCTATGAAGATCTGACAGAATCCCTTGGAAGCGTTAGAAAGTCAAACAAGCCAAACCTGCCAAAATTTCAAGTATCTCCCTTGACCATCCTGATAATTTTCTTACCCCGTTTTGCCCATTTATTAAAAACCCCAGGGAGAAAAGAGCTAAAATCACAACCACGAATTCTTCTTTCTCCTTTCCTCCAAATCACTGTTTCCCTCAAAAAAAACAAAAAACAAAAAACAAAACAAAACACAAAACCTCAGCTGGTTAAACCCACAGTGGGCTTAGCCACAAATTTGACATGGATCAATGACACNCAGGGAGAAAAGAGCTAAAATCACAACCACGAATTCTTCTTTCTCCTTTCCTCCAAATCACTGTTTCCCTCAAAAAAAACAAAAAACAAAAAACAAAACAAAACACAAAACCTCAGCTGGTTAAACCCACAGTGGGCTTAGCCACAAATTTGACATGGATCAATGACACCTTGTCCTGAGAAATCAAAGGATCATCGGGAAACAAAACTGTTGACCCAGAAGAATTTGTACCAGTTCCCCCCAGTCCTCTGATCTGCCTGATAAGGCTGACAAAAGGTGTCAGCCCCAGTGAGGCAGCTGGAGGAGGATGAGGAGGAGGAGGGAAGGCTCACAAAGGGAAGAAAGGCCAGCTCAGAAGAGAGGAGACCCACAAGGGGAAGGAGGGGAGAGGGAAAAGCTTTACAGCTGGAAAAGAGATGACATTCAAGAGGGTCACGGAGTACGGAAAAGGAGCGAGAGATTGAAAGGTTTGTGGGGGGAAGAGCTGACTTTGAAAACATTCCTTGATCTCTTTTCCTTCATTGAAATGTTTTTCTTCACAAGGCCCAAACAACAAAAACACGAAGGGAAAGCTGCATCTACTGGCTGAACATGAAGGAATGTTCATTCCAAAGTTGTATTGACTAATTCTCCTCCTGGAGCCACAAATTTGATGGCACGTCCATTTGTTTCCACCCCAGCTCAACGGCACAATCATTTGTTTCCATTCCTATTAGGAAAATGAGGCATGAGGTAAAAAAAAAACAAAAAAACCCCCCAGCCTGGTAAAAACCTCTTCCCTTAAATTCCACACATATTCCACGTTTCCTGCTCATTATAATGCAACTCAGAATCTCAACTCTTAAATCCCCCCCAGGCAAAATCATCCACGGGTTGAAATTTGTTTAAAACCACGGAAGTACATTTATTTTAACTAAATGAGGATCTGACTCCAAGTTCATTCTACGGCGAGTGAGCAAATACGAGGCAATGCTAGAATCTTAATTCATTCCAACAGTAGCCAAGGGCAACTCTGGACATCAAAACTCATTTTGGATTAGGAAGGAACAGGTCCTGGGTTAATTCCCAGCATTATGGGATCTTTAGCACCATGTGGACAGAGCCACCAAAGATGTGGGTTTGGATGTCACAGGGTGCTCCCATGTAGGGATAGAAAGACAAAGCCATAATATTTGGATTTCTGGCTGAAGAGCAGCACTGTGTTTGGAAAAATCTGTGAGAACAGTCAAACACTCCCTCTTCCGCCCCCAATTATTCTCCTACAGCATCAGAAACTGGAATTTCTTCCCAGAACAGAATTCCACCTGCAGTTCAGGAGTGGGTTTTCCTCTTCATTATTCCTTCTGTTTCCTTATTCTGTTTTTTAAGTGTCTTGGAAAAGCAAGGCCACGCTCCATTCCCAAACCTGAATATGCCAAAGGATGNTCCCTGGGGCTGGGACAAGCCGGGATATTGTTGATCCCCTGTTGGTGAAACAAAAACCAGTGAGAAGCTCCCCCAATGCTGAGTTTGCTGGAAATATCAACATTTCTTCCAGCACACTCCACATCAGGGTTTTTGGGTGACAGCAGAGCAAGGAAGTTCTCTCCTTTGGATTCCTGCTTTTTGTATCCTGTTGTCCTACCTAGGACAGAGTTTGTGATTCCAGAAATGAGCGCGGGGCAGACGCAGACACACAAATCAACCTCGCTCACCCAGAGCAATTAGAGCTGCCTCATTCCCACACCTCCACAAACATCCAGCAGCCACTAGGGATGCCTGCCGTGTCCCTGAACTAATTTACTTCATGCAGCAGTTATTTCTGCTCGCTCCTCCTCTCCACACACAATTCCTGGAGCTTTCTGCAGAGAAATGACAGCGGATTTTGCCAGGGAAGGTGAAAACCTTGGCCAAAGTCAGTGCCAGGCTTCCAAGTCCTCTTTTCATTCGGCAGGAACTGACTCCTTTAATTCCAGGATGTGTATCCAGAGGCACAAGAGATGTCTCTAGTGGCTTCCTGGTGCCATCCTCCCCCTCCTAAAAATATCCAGCGAAGGCAGTTCCTGCAAGATTCCTTTCAAAGCTCTGTGTGAATTGCTGATGGGAAGGAGCTCCTGCATACCAAAGCTCATGGAAAGCTTTATTCTCCCACACAGGGAAAGGATTTATTTAACCAGAATGAAAAGGAGGTGGAACACAAGACACGTATCCTCCTGTCCAAGTGGGAATTCCAGCCGTCTCAACGATATGTAAATTATAATCGGATTTAATGCGAGCCTGGTTGGAAAAGGGATGAGTCTGAAAAGCCAGTTCCTTGTCCAGTGCATCTGCTCTGGGTGTGCCTGTGGATCCATGGAGCTTCCATCACTAAGGGTGGTCACAAATCATCCTTGCAATTTTTTTCCCCTGGAATTAATTATCTATTAAATGGTAGAGCTCCCGTTAAAAGAGTCCATTTGCTCCACGCAAAGCTGGTGTTTTGCTGAAAACAAAAGACAGCACCTGAAAACAGAAATGGTTCATCCAGCTGGAAATTGAGGCAGCCTCAGTTGGATTTTTACTACTTCTGATTGTTTGGATGTCATGATGTGTCCAGTTCTGGGACCCTCAGGACAAGAAAGATCTCAAAGAGCTGGAGCGTGTCCAGGGAAGGGAATGGAACTGGGGAAGGGGCTGGAGAACCAGGAAAAGCTGAGGGAGCTGGGAAAGGGGCTGAGCCTGGAGAAAAGGGGGATCAGGGGGGACCTTGTGGCTCTGCACAAGTCCCTGACAGGAGGGGACAGCCGGGGGGGTCGGGCTGTGCTCCCAGGGAACAGGGACAGGAGGAGAGGGAATGGCCTCAGGCTGGGCCAGGGGAGGCTCAGGATGGACACCAGCAGGAATTTCCCCATGGAATGGGTGCTCAGGGCTTGGCAGGGGCTGCCCAGGGAGGTTTGGAATGCCCATCCCTGGAGGTGTCTAAGGAATGACTGGATGAGCAGAAAGCTTGTCCTGGACTGGATTTTCCAGGCAGTAAAGAAGCAATCCCAGGTATCCAGCAGCCAGCAAATTCCACATGGATGGGACATCAGATCCCCCAAACTCCTGCTGTCCCCAGCTCTGATGGGACTCTGAGATGCTGGTGATCCAGCTGTACATACATTCACCCCTGCTGCTCTCAATCCATCCCAATCCCAGTGCCAGGCACGTTGTTAACGCTGTAATTCCTCCTTTATTAGATCCAGGCATCCCTGGGAGCCCTGTGAATTTCTATCATTATTCCTTCACTGGAGCTGTGTTCCCTGACCTGCTGAGACGTTGATCACCACCTGGCCCCACACCCCGGTGGGACCCATTATTTATCTTATTCCATTTTACAGCGTGGAGTAAATAAATAGCATTAAAGTGCTAAATTTATTCATGGAAATGGGGCTGCGTTTGCATCCCGGGGCCAGTCCTTAAATCAAGGAAATGCTGTTAATAGGCTGCAATGAAGATGTAAAACATCCATTTTAATATGGCTGTAATAAAGGCAGATTGCAGGAGCTGATGATGACATTTCACATGTGGGGACAAGGATGATGACACTTTAATATCTCCAATTCCTGGACTCAATTCCATGCCATGCTGCCCAAGAGGGCTGTATTAATTATTACAGTGTCATCTTGAAGAAATTAATTCCAGTCATTACCAGAGGATGCTCATTAAGCAACAATTGCTTGGCCGCTTGAGCAAATCCCACACCCTGGGAGGGGACAGGAGCACGGTGACAACCAGCTGGTGACACATCCACTGCCATCCTCAAACCTTTTGTGATGGCAGAGTTGGGTAGGACATGAGATGATCTTCACCAGGCAGAGGAGCAGAGCAGAGGCAGCAAAGCTGTTCTGTGCTGGAGGAGCACCTGGCATCAATGGGAAAGCTGGGATTGAGTCCTGCAAGGAGTAGGATCCTATTTTTTGCATCTTCAATTCAATTATAAAAGCTTTTTGATAAAGGTTTGATTGCTTTAATCAAAACACTGTTCCATTCCTGGAAGAGTCCAAGGCCAGGTTGGATGAGGTTTGGAAGAACCTGGGATAGTGGAAGGTGTCCCTGGCCATGGCAGGACGTGGAACTGGATGAGCTTTAATATCCCATCCACTCAAACCATTCCATAATTCTGGGAGTTTTATCAAGTCTGCACCTTCTTTAAAATATCTTCTTATGAATTCAAAACAAATTAAGTTTCCCCAAACTGATCCAGAGCAATAACAAGGCGAGAGGAACATCTTGGGCCTTCTGCAAAGCGAAACTGAGGACTCCTTTAACTCCTCCTAAATTCTGCAAGTCAAAGTTTCCCTGAAATGGACTATTTAAAGCTCCATGTCCTGTGCATGAGGACATTATTAAGTTATTCTCCTCTAAAGAAAATATTCAAGAAATGCTGGTCTTCCAAGAATGAGGCACCAGAACCATGGAAACATTGGGAGGGATCTTAACGATCGTCTCATTCCAACCATGGACACCTCCCCCAAGGATACCTCCTGCTCTTCCCCACCCATTCAGGGGAATACATCAGATTCAGACCACGAAACTGACATTTCATTTTTCATCCTAATTCTATTTTAACCTCTCAAAGTCCAGTGCTGAAAGCAAGGCACAGAACAGGCCACTCCACACAAACACCTGCCCCCCACCAGCTGCATTCCAGAGCTGTCCTTTACAGCACGTTAATGCTTTGTCTCTTAGGCCATTTTTATTAATTTGCATTATTAAAGCCAGTTTGAAACCAAAAATTAATACACAAGTGCCAAGAGTGTGAGCACAGAATTCAGATATCTGAATTCACAGCAAGGAAAAAAGAAACAACAACAAACTGTGTCTTACCAAGGGATGGAAAGGGAAAATTATATCCGTTTATTCCTTAGCCAAATTACTACTTGCATTTATGCATGGGATATAATTATGGATAGCAATCACATTTTCCCCTTCAGACTCAGTTTTGGTTCTTAATTAAATTCAGGAGAGGCGGCAAGAAGTGAAATTTAAAGTTTGCCACCACTGAGCCAAACCCAAAGAGAGTGAGCTCTAAATGTGTGTTTCTCTTGTGGGAGAAAACTTCAGCTTAGAGCCAGAACACAGCCAGGATTTTCCAAGATTAGCTCAGAAATGGGTAAGGATCATCCTAAGCCTCACCAGATACCTCCATCACAAACTGGATTGAAACAACCAAGAAAACTCCTCTGTCCCAAAGACACCAAAAATCAACCACGGTCTACAGAAGGTTTGCCTTTAATCTGTGTTTGGTGATGGCCACACAAAGTAGAAAATATCACAAAAAGCAGCTGATTACAGCCAAAGACCAGCAGGCACAGACAAAAGAAACGTGGGAGAGTGGATGGGATGAGAAAGGGATGCATTGGGAATGTGCTGCCACACCTAGGAATGAAGCAATGCCGTGACAGAAGGATCCCTCCTGTCCACCTGGAACCATTCCTCTCCACAAGCCACAGGAAAATCAAATTTATAAATGTTAACGTGTTGTTTGTAAAGGTCAGGTCAGTATTTGCTGTGACACGAGTCGGGGGGAAGCAAATCCATCTCAGCATCAGGTCACCGTGGGACAGCAGTGACATTAAAGAGAGGAGGATCTGAACCCTTCCCCAAGTGAATTTGTGGCTGGGATAAGGTTTGATCCCCTTCCCTTCTGCTCTGGTCTCTGGGAGGTGGCAGCAAAGAAACAGAAAGTTTAGAAAAATGAATCTTTCGTACAATTCTGATGCTGATTTGTACCAAAATGGTCAGAAAATAGGAAGAGTCTTTTTAAAAAAAGGTAAGATGAAAGTGAGGTGAAATTTCCAGGATTTATCCACAATGGGCTGTGGCAGTGAAAGAAGGAATTCCTATTAAAGCAGGTTTAAATGTCATTAGGGGAGGGGGGAGTTGGTGCTGCCACTCCAGCTGGTTTGGCAATAGGTTCAACTTTTCTATGGAAATTACAGAAACATGGAATTGATAAGGTTGGAAAAGACCTTAAAGTCCAACCATCACCCCAGCACCAGCATCATGTTCACCACTAAACCATGACCTCAATCCACATCTTTTTTGAACATTTCCATGGATGGGACTCCACCTCTTCCCTGGCCCAGTTCCAGCACCTGACCCATGGAGAAATTTCTCCTAATATCCAATCTAAACCTCCTCTGGCACAACTCAAGGTTATTTCCTCAAATGTCCAACCAGCCTTGATCTCAAACCTGAAATCTTTTGCTTGCACCCACCCCATCTTCTTTTAGGAGCTTCTCAGTGGAAGATTCAACCCAAGGGGAAAAGGCAAAACAAGGATTTGATTCATCCAAATTTAGAATAAGAGAAGAGCCACTGATGTCTCAACCCCACAGGGCCCTTCAGCACCTTCTTCCCAGAAGTTTCCCTGTTTTAATTAATTGTTGTGAAATGCAGCCATGAGAAATAAAAATCATCCACCCTCACTGTAATATGTGACTTAAAAGATAAAGCATTAAAATAACGGTAATAATTATTCTAATAATAAATGATCCCAATAATTCAAGGAAATGGGGTCGCTTTGGATGTTTGACTGGAGAGGTCTAAGAAAAAAGCTGTGAAGTCAGCAAAACCAAAAGTCACAGGACTTAAAGGAAAATCATTACCCTGAGACTGCCATAGGCTGAGTTTAACTAAAAGGGTGTTTTTAAACTTTTTATCACTATCAGAATCCTGGGTTCTCCACCTAGAAGACATCATTTGCATGTCATCACATAATTGTTAAACACACATGTACTTCATCCCTTCCTTGGTGAATGCTGGAATTATGGAAATTCCAGGATCAATGGCAAAAATCAGTGGCTTCCAACACCCACAAAGCTGCCAGAGTTCATGTGGATGGAAAAGGGGAAGCAGGATGATGAGGCCATGTCCTTTCTGACATTCATTCCAGGAAGCAGAGAACTGGATCTTGCTCTCCCTTTCAGATGCAACTCAGAAGGTGAAAAAGTCTGTTCACGCTGTCCTCACCCCTGGATGGAGTTTGTCTGTGGGAATTCATATTCCCACCTATTTGACGTGCAAAGCAAGAGGAAATTTCTCACCGTAGTTATAAATATCCTGAAGGGAAATGTGCACATTTCATTATCAGCTCAGCTTTGTCCTTGAGCAGCAGATGAGGAGGAGCTTGAGGAGCCCTTGGAAGGCTTGGAACAACCCAGGCCCACCCAACATCAGCAGGACCTGGAGCTNCTGCAGGAAAAAGCTGATTTTCCTCTCACACTAACACAGCTCAGCATCTCCCAATAACCCATCAACATCCACCTTTTTTAATTTATCCTGCTCTGGATTCCATAAAAAACAGACCAGAGTGCACCAGTACCGATTTACTGCAATGATTTCTATTAGAATGAACAAAATTTGATAATCCTCACGTTGTGCCCCAAAACCTTCCCAGCGTCCCCAGTGCAAGTGAGAGAATTTTGTACAGAAACACAACGAAAAAAAGGGCAGGGACTTCTGAAAAGTGGGGGCACCATCTTGCTGTGCTTTTTGTTCCACAGCAAACAGCTGAACAAAGGGAGAAAAAAAAAAACCCAAAGCAGAGAAGTTGAAGCACAGGCAGTGATTTTCCAGCTGGGGATTCTCCAGCTGCCCATCCCTGCTGGCACCACGGGGAAGCTTTGCTGCTGCAAGGGCCTGAGGATTCCAATCCCCACAT
>VXBB01022757.1:0-31046 GCA_013399915.1 Illadopsis cleaveri
CTCACCAAAGCTGCTCTGTCACTTTCCCCTCCTCAGGTAGGCAGAGGAGATAAAATATGAGGAAAAGTTCATGAGTTGAGATAATGAGAGGGAGGGATCACTCACCTGATACTGTCAGAGGCAGAACAGACTTGGAGAAATCAGTTAGAATCATATAATCATGGAATATCCTGAGTTGGAAGGTACTCAAAAAGATCATCAAAGTCCAACTTCTGGCCCTGCACAAGACAATCCCAAGAATCCTGCCAAGATCTTTAGACTGTTCAAATGTTTCTTGAACTCTGCCAGGCTTGGTGCTGTGACCACTTCACAGGGTACCCTTCACCTCCAGGGTGAAATTTTAAAATTTTACCCCTTCCTAATATCCAACGTAAACCTCCCCAACACAATTTCAGGACAATCCCTTGGTTCCTGTCACTGGTCACCATAGAGAAGAGATCAATGCCTGCTCCACCTGCTCTCCTCACAAAGAAGTTGTAAGGCCACATTGAGGTCTCCCGTCAGCTTAGTCTTCTAGTCAAGTGACCACAGCCATCCTTGTGTGGCTTCCCCTCTACACTTCTAGTTCTCCACCTTTCCCTCTAGGTGGATTTATTACAAGTCAAAATCAGAGTGGGACAATGAGAAGAAAAATCCTTAAAACACTTTATTTCTGATTCTCTGCTTTCTCCTCCATGCAGCAGCACAGGGAGACAGGAAATGGAGAATACAATTTATCACACATTGTTTCTGCTGCTGCTTCCTCCTCAAGAAGAGGAGTCCTTCCCCTGTTTCAGTGCAGATCCCTCCCATGAGGTGCAGTCCTTCAAAAATAGACTGCCCCAGCCCCCACTGTTCAGTCCAGATAGCAAACTTTCCCTAGCATGGGCTCCTCTTTCCATGGGTCCACAGTCCTGCCAGAAGCCTGCTCCAGTGTGGGCTTCTCATGGGATCACAACCTCCATTCACGCACCCACCTGCTCTGGCATGGGCTGCTTCTGGCACCCACCTCCACAGGCTGCAGGTGCCTCTCTGCTCCCCCAAAAACCTCCACAAGCTGCAGGGGAATATTTGCTGTGGCACCTGAAGAACCTCCTCCTTCTCAACCAGCCTCAGTGCCTGCAGAGCTGTTCCTCCCACATATTTACACTCCTCACTTCTCTGGCAACAATCACATTTTTTTTCCTCTTTAGGTATGTTATCAGAGAGGCAGTGCTACCATCACTGATGGGCTTGGCCTTGGCCAGCAGAGGGTACATCCTGGAGCCATCTGTCCTTGACTCTGTCAGTTATGGGGAAAACTTCTACCAGCTTCTCACAGAATCCACCCCTGTAGCACCCCCTCTCCCTCCCTCTCCCCTACAAATAACCTGGAGTACAAACTCAATACACTCTCTGAAAAGGTGTTTTTAAATTCAAATACTTTTAGGAGATTGGGATAAAGTCATCAGGTTTGTATGGTCTTGCCTCCATCTCTCTATCCCTTGCTTGTGTTTCATCTAAACCGTTGTGTATATATGCCTGATACTGTTTTGCCAATTTTAGTGGGTTTTTTAATCCTTTTTTACTGGTGTTTTATTCACTCCATGTCATTACAAAAATTTTAATAATAGCCTGGTATAATTTTCCACAGAGACAGCTGTAAGATGTACTGTTAAATGAAAGCACTTCATCCACAAATGTGCCTGAGATCATCAGCAAGCCATCCTTAATTAACCGATGGCATATCTTATTGGTAATTAAGGAGTGTTGACCCCCCAGGAAAACAAAACACACACACATACGTGGAGTTTTTTCTTTGTGGTGCTCCACTGTAGCTTTTCTTTTATCTGTAAATTTTATCACCCTTTTTTGTTTATATCAGCTCAAGCCTTCCTGTTTCTTAACAAGCCATATGCTTGTCCAGCAGTATTTGGACTCACACGGAACTACAGAAAAATGAGAACAACGTACCTTATGTATTCTTAGCCCGCTCCTTAAAACACTTGGAACAAAGAGTTTCAAGGCCTCTGATGTGATTCATCTTCTCTCTAGGGAAGAAATGTGAAACTGGATAAATATGAAGCCCAACCATTCAGGACCACCAAACATAGGCATTAAGGGGAAAATACCAGCAACTTGCATTCTGTGATATATGGGTCTCTGGATGATTGGTGGATTTCTTCCCTGAGTAACTAAGAAAAACAAGCCCACAAGCCAGTAAGCTTAAGTTCACTAAAATAGGAAATGTATTTCCACCCAACTTGCCTTTTAGCCCAGATTGAGAGACTTGTATGGAGAGCTGTATCATCTACCAGTTGTTATTCCTGAAATGAAGACAGCAAGAATGAAGTGAATAAAATCCGCTTGAGTCATGAGGAAAATATAGAAGCAACACTGATTGCATTTTCAATAATCTGTGTAAATACATTGTATAAGACTTTTTTGATGGTATTTACAGAGTCAAATCTAATGAAAAATAAATGGGAGGAAATCACAATCTATTTATAGAGAAGCCACAAGGAGAATAAAGGACTAACTTAATCATATACATAATTTACAGCAAGTTATTCACTCAACTGTCTCTTTCTATATAGTGCTGCTTCTGTTTTCCATGGTAGTTTAGACTGAACAGTCACAGCTGTCTCTTCTTCTTTTAATATTAATGAAGAGGGAGCTCTTCTGGAGACATGGTGCCTGACTCAAGCACAAATTGTTTATGGCCATATATGATGTAGGTGGGACGCTATTTTTATAAACACTCTAGTAAAATCATAAGGTATTTGAAGACAGAGTGGGCTGTAGTAGCTATGTGTATTTATTCTTTTTTAATACTTTAATCTCTGGGAGGTTTTAGATTTATTAGGTTTTGAGTGAATTGTTATACACAACTTTTAGTTTTGAGTCAGAAAGGAAGCATAGCTGGAAGGTATGAAATTAGTTCTTTTTATCTTCTTATCTTAGTACTTCTTTAACTAGACCAATTCCATCATCTCAACACTTCTTTATTTTGAATATCACCTGGAAAAGAATACTCTTTCTTTTTTACACCTTACATCAAGGGAAGAACAATTACTGTCCATGTTCCCATTCATTAACTTTTTTGATTTTATTTTTAAAATAAATTTCTTAAAAATAAATAAGACTGAGTATACCCTTAAAATTAAGTAACTTCGTTCAAAATCAATACAAGTGGGCAGAAAACAAGAACACCTCCATTATCAAGTAGGATTTGACTGCAGTAGAGTTTTGATTTTTAAATTCAAGCCCATTTAGGAAGGTTCTTCAATTTTGTTTATATGTCCTCTAAGCTAAAGTCTACTACTCTCAGAATGAATGAATAAAGAGAGACTAATTAAACATTCTTCGTGTAGATTTTTCACTCAGCTGAAGCATCATTCTTTAAATTCATTTTTGCAAACAGATTGAAATTTTTTTCCTGTTGAATTGCAATGCACTAGTCTGACTCTCAGATCTGCTGTGTAGTGAATGGTGTCAAACATACTGGCAGCATTATCTGATAAATGCATATTAATTTAAATAAATAACAGATGTTTTACTTCCCTCTGCTTACTGAGCAATTTGAGCAATCAACCTTTTTTACATGAAAATTACATGATGTGGAATTAAATTTCAATCTATAGTGCATCTAAATTCCAACTTCAATAGAAGGCTGATTCCAAGAGCTGCAAGAAATAGAAGAACCATCCATAACTCCAACCTCTCTCCCCAAAAAAACCCAGAAAACAAACCCGAACCAAGAACAAAACCTTTGTTAGCTACAGTTTAAATATAATGCTTTCTTTTTTCCTTAGGAAGCCACATACTCTAGCTATTTTAATATCTTAGCAAACACTCACTTATTAAGATCTCTGCAAGTTGCACTGCTAGAAATTGGTACACCTATTTATTCATTAGATATTCAACTCATTCTCAGTCAATTCTTTCAGTGCCCAGTCTTCATATATTTCACATAATTAAATATTTGTCAAGTCTGCATTTCCAAGTCTTTGAGTTAAATACAAAGTTAGATGAGACAGATAATGCACAGCTTGGATTAAAGTTATTTTTAACCTGTCAGATAATACTATTTTAACCAATAAATCTAAAAAGTGTATACAGTTACACACCTAAAGCCAGTGCACAATATATATATATAGATAATACACTTGGCTTATATTTTATATTTCAGAATCATTATATCTTTATGGATACTCCTTCAGAATATGTCTTATCCCTTTGACATTCTGGCAGTAAGATTTCATGTTCTTCTCATGCTTTTAGTAGGTTTGTCATTACCAAAATCTGCCTGCCAGAATTTTATTTAACCTCAGACTTTATTAGGACTTGACATACATGCTTCTTTATATGAATGTTTATGGGCTGTGATCAGCAACCCTGCTTAATGCCAAAGTACCATTTATTTTGAAGATAGAGCAAGGAAATTTACTGTTTTTAAAACAAAGTTAACTGTCTGTCTTCCTTGAAATCTTACCTTCTCATAGTAAATTAAGCCAGCTTTTGCTCTGTAATCATTTTCTTTGCTAACACCTTGTCATTAAGAAAGTCCTGTCTTTACTCTGCTGTGTCTGTTTTCCCTCCATCATTCAGGTCAAGATCAGGACCAGATGTACATCAGTGAACTTAATTAAAGCACTCAGAACCAGTAGCTTTTTCCTTAGCAAATTATCTAGTTAACTTCTATTGGGGAGGGTCTGTGACATTTTTAACTGCCTTCATCCTGCCTCTATATGTCAGCTTCTATAAATACTATTATAACAAAGAAATCCTAGCTCCCCAGATAAACTTATAGCTTAACAAGTTATTTTTGGTATTTCCAAATTAATCAATACCTAGTGATCTGCGTAACTTATTCTAAGTAAATATCAAATTTACTTAGAATTTTTCAACAGTTGAAAAGGACAGGTTCTGAGGAAAATGTTGATTCTCAAGAAAAAAAGAAAGACAATTTTAAAACAAAAACAATCCAAAAAACACAACCCCCCACAGCAGACAAACAAAAAAACAAACCCGCAAAGCAAATATAACTGAAAAAAAAATTTTGATTTACCTAACTGGATTTAGGGTGTTCCTTTTGAGGTATTCCAAAATTAATCCATTCCTACTCTACTAAATTACAATGTGTCTCAGTAGAATAACACAAGCATCTTGCATCCATGGATAGAAAAGGACCACTAATTAAGGAACATATAGTTTCCATTAAACTATGATCCATCTCAGAAAAATATTTCCATTGCTAGATTTTCAGACATTTGACTAGTAGAATACAGTTGCTTTTCAACAAGGACAGAGGTCCCAAAATCATCTAAACTTTCATTTTATTTCTGGTAAACTAAAGTTGACAAGCAGAAAACACTGAATCACAAAAATCCATACACCATTGAATCACACCAAACCATCACAAAAATTGTCTCATAACTCCAGACACTGAAAACCTAAGTTCATTGGTGGAAGCAGTAGGACACTGAACTAAAGTCTTTATCAAACACAACTGAATCTGTATTTTCTGACTATTGGCTATCAGAAGGTTTTCAACCTTTTGAATGTAAAATTTCAAACATAGTTAATGTATTGGTTTACTTTTGCAAAGTCAGTAGGGGAAGAAATTGTTCTCAATAAACTCCACACACTGAACTCCAAATTGCCTTGACAAAATGAATCAAACATTTCTGGTAAAGCCTGTAAAATGTTTAGAGCTATGGGGCTTTTTGACAGTTATGCAAACCACCAGATATTGATGACTGGAAAAAGCAACAGATACAGATGTAATACAGATTAGGTCACAGTAAATTACCTCATACTGCCATTAACCTTTCAGTTCTCGACTGCCTAAATGTCCAAGCTAGAATTTATTTATTTATATTTTTAGTGGAAAGATATATTAAATGGAGAGTATCAAATTTCTGTCTCGTTTACATCATCAATGTTGATAAAAATAATGGACAAATTAAAAAATGTCCCTATTTACAGAAGTGTTAAATTTTCCTCCCAAGTTTTTCTAGCTCTAACATTTTCATTATTTATTATATTTGAAATAAAATTTCAACCATACAGGTAACACAGGTTGTCTTCGCTGAGTTGGGAAATTTGAAGTGTTTGGCATAGTGTTTATGAACTTATTGTTTCCAAACAGAACTGTTATTTTAAAGTTATTTCTTAGTCTAGGGACTTAACTGTGCTCAGCTGAGAATTTCAGAGGCTTTGGCATCTATTTTCTGATTGCATTGCAAAAATAGAATATCTACTTATTTTTACATTTATTTATTTTAAATACCTTTTAAGACTATATATATTCTGGATATAATAAAAAGCTAAATATACAATATGAAATCAATTGAACCAGCCATGAGACAGAAGAATCTGGGATTTAGCATTTCTATTACCTATTGGGAGAACAATTTTATTTTGGTAATGTTACCTACAATATCAAAACCATTAAAAAGCTCTGATCCAAGATGAACTTTCAAAATTTTTGTTATAGCTCAGCTGAGTACAGAAAAGCTCCTGAGAAAGATTTTCAGGATTTCCTTTCTTTCCATTGAACCCTGGTATCAAAGGTAGAACTTGTTTTTCAGAAATGCCTTTTTTATAATGTGAAAACATTCCAGTCACTATTGAACTTATCTGATCTGTAAAATTCTTTGTGACAAGGTTTTTGTGGAAGAATGTATTTAGGGGGCAGTTGGAAATATAGGGTGGCACAAGAGTATGACTGATAAAACTGAAGTCAAATACTTATGGAAGTGACTTAATCAAGAGATAATAGAGGCATCATTCTCATTAAATTATTTCATTTTTTAATGCAAAAATAAATGCATTTAGCAGAAGAAGAGGTTTGAAACCTGCCCCAGAATAAGCTACACCTCAAGTTTCTTCAGCTAGCATGTGAAGTAGGAACAAATCCAAACCTCCAACCAGAAACAGGAAAAGCACAAGTTTGGCATTAAAAGTGATGTCCAAAACTAGGACCCATTGATATAGTCTACCCCCTTCCTTGGAGTCTGCTATCAAATTGGACACTCCATCCTAAGACCGAGAGAAGTACCCAAAAAACACCAGAAACCCTAACCTAACCTAACCTAACCTAACCCTGTGAAAAGCTATGCTTCTATGAGTTAGCAGTTTTGTAAAACAGCTACATCATCCAAATAAATACTCACCAGCTCCAGCTGCAGTTAATCCATGGCAGCTGCAGTAAATCCATGCAGTTACTCTGTGACAGGTTACCTTCAGTTTTATCCACTGAAGTCATGCTTTGAGATCCCCTTGGAAGAAATGTCATAGTAGATCAACTTCATTTGCCTATTGGGTGTGTTTATTCCTTGACTGACCAATCAACAGATCAAATACACAATAATTTCAAGGACTTCCACTGAGAAATAAATCTGATGCAACTTTTCTAAGTAGGATCTTTCCAGAAAATTAAAGTGGCAGCCTCAGTATTCCCTGGTTTTATTTGATTAGTTTTACCACATGGAAGATTTAATATATCTCTTTTTTTCTAGAGTCATAAGAACTGCAAACCATATGTTATCATCTCTATAGCTTTGAAAATGCAAATGTAGAAAAAGCTACTCATATCGACTTTTGCATTTCATACAGCACCGGATGATGTGAATTTCCTGGGTGATTATGGCACAGCCTCAAAATTCTATGCATAGCAAAAGGATGACACTTTGTATGCACAACATTATTATTGTTAATAACATGATATGAACCAGATCTACATGAAAGTATCAGATGCCTTTTTTTTCTAATAATAACTTTCATGTAAATTTTCCGAATGGAGGCCCTTCATATAACTACTTGTCTAGACTCTTTCCTGTTTTATGAAAGTTTATGACATAAATGTCCCTGGGGTGAGCACATTTTTTTCTCTCTAGACTGATGATTCTGAGCTAATTCATCCATCTCTGTAGTATATTATCTGAAGTGCACAGCTGCCACAAGACTTTATCATCTGGTTTTCCTCATTACAGCTGCAAAGTTGTAGTACTTTCTTTCTTCTATAAGTTTCACTTAACTCCCATATTTTGGGATTTTTTACCTTAGTTCAGTTATTTTGGGTTTGTGATTTTTAATAGAGGGTTAAGTAAAAATATTTGTATAATGGCAGTGCTGCAGAATATTAATTCAAACTATTTATTCTTATTATGGTAATACAGGCAACCATCATAAAATACGCTAGATTATGTATAGATTATGATAGTTGTGTGCAGAGTAATCTCTCCTATAGACAATTTTAGATACATTTGGAATACAGTAGATCAAAGGCATGCCACCACAATGACATTAAGAACAAATTTCAAAGCATTTTGGTCAGATAATTCCTGTGTAATGCCAACCAGTTTATAACGTACGATGAAAGTTCATTCTAGAGGTTGTATAAAATCAAGTCATTATTGTGTTTGTCTATAAACAATGGGAGGGAATTTCACACTTCCATGGGAACTGCTGTGTCCATGAAAGCATGAAAAGTATCTAGGAAAGTGTACACCTTAGATTGTGTGGCATATACTTTCAACTATGAGAACAATGAATGTGGGGTAAAATGTTCTTCTCTTCTTACCAGGATTTAATTTCTATTAATTCTTGCTATGATAAGGCCATATTTGAACATTGACCAGCAATGGGCAATCACAGCTGATGTTTCTGTGGCTCATTCAAAAGAGGTCTGCCATGTGGATAACTCATGCCATGTTGTTTCCATTCTTTCTTCAGTGTATCTGAAATGATGTTGAATAACAGTCAGAAGTAGACATAGATTTGGTTGAACTGTAAACCAACAAGTTTTTTGAAAGTTGTTGTTTTGCTGACTCATTTAATCCAGGGAAGGAAGGGAAAAGGACTGGAACTAATTTGGGGCCTTTCTAGTTCTCTCTGCAGATTCCCAGAGATGCAATGGAATTACTAAGTAATATAAAGGAATAAAGTCTTCCAAGAAGTTAAGACGGATGTGCATGCTTATCAGGTCTATTTCTTTTTAAGTTGGAAGACAAAACCAATTGCTAAAACCAAAAGATTCAATTCAAAGTAACACAAACCTGAATAACAAATCTGCAGGATATTACAGAGCCAGTCCGAGACCATCTATAAAATATGAAAACAACTTAGTTTTAATTCAAAACAAACCATTTAAAGTCACCAAAACCACTCTAGAACGTTGATAAAATTCATAATGTGCGACAAGTACTGAAAGTGTAATGATTCTATGCAGAGGTCCTGAAAGAACCTGTGATTCACATGCAAGGTGAAAACTGAAACACTTGTATTATTGAACGAGTTAGAACATTCAGGTTTTGCGCTGATGTGGTTTTTTTACTATCTATACAATATCGTAGAAATTTCAAAAGGGAATAAAAAATCTGAGGAAAAAGTATAGCATCAGAAAATAAAAAAATCAAGGTACTGCTCGAAATTAATATCATACCATTTGTTTTAATGAAAACTTGTAATAATTGCAGTGAAAAACTACAAAGAGTAAAAATCTATGAATCTATAGGAACAACATTCAAATGTTTGCTTAAAAATATTAGTGTCAGTTAATAATATTTGGGCAACAAATTTCATTGACCCATACACTAGATAGTATTAAAATATTGTTTATAGAACGAATAATTTACATTACAGTAATTTGCATACAAATGTGTCTGTAGTTCTACACCTTCTACAGTTCAGAATAGTGGAAATTAAAGGGCAGTGTGGGAAGGTTCTACCCTCTATCACAATAAGGCAAATGTTGATTTAAATCCTGAATATATTTTGGTTTCTGCATTGTAATCAGACCAAATCATGGACCACATACTTCAAGTTCCACTTTTTCCTAAACTTTACATGCTTGTTTTTACACATAGTCCAAGGCTAAATGAGGAAACCATTGACTAGCCCAGGATGAGAATTTTTACGTTAGTCCCCAACACAGCTGGTATTTAGCAACATATTTGGAAAATAGAAGCAATATTTAGTTAGGTCCAGCTAGCTCATACTAAGTCAGAGTGACAGACTTCTTTATATCTTAATAGCATTTTTATGTAGTTTTTGCATTCAGCATTCTCTCAGTGGATTAGCTTACACATTTCTAGTCATATTTTTCATTGTAAATCTCTTTACACTGTCAGGCAACATCACACAGTATGTGCTTTCTGCAAAATGTATGTGCTCCATAATGCTAAATTCCTCTTCTGAGGTTTATTGTTTATGTAAAACCAACTGACAGGGTCCATTGTTATTACTGATGTGTCATTTTCTTTGTGTTTTATTCAGGGAGATTATTTTCTGGTAAATTTTAGAAGCACTTTGCAAAGTGTATGATGAAAAGTTTGCACAATATTACCTAAGAAATTGCTAAAATAGTTGGAGTTTTTTGTAAATTGAAAGTAATGACATACTGTCTTGGATTTCCAGTAGCAGCTAATGCACTGGAAAAAAAATGTATTGTTAAAATATTCATCTTAAAGGAAAAATTAAGATTTAATACTTTAGGAAAGCTTCAGGTGAAGTTGAAAAAATCTATACAACTCTAATGCAGGCAAAATGTGACTGATTCAAAAGTGATTTCAAGACAATATTAGAATAAGGAAAGAAAGAGAAGTGAATACTCAGCTTATTCATTCAAACTCAGTATAATTTCATCAGCTTCACTGGAATTCTCGGATTTTATCAAATTTAAGCTTTACTTCATTTAAAATTTTAGGAATATTTGTTTCTAACTAAGAGTTGTGCTTGTATTTTAATAAGAAAACAGAAGAAAAAACTGAATAAACATATTTATTCTACCACTCTCAAATGAGTGGACAACTGTGGGCAACTTCACTGTGTTGGTTGTTTGGTTTTTGGGGTTTTTTTTGCATCTATCAAGCTAAACTAATAATGAACAGAAATACAGAACCCAAATTTTGCAAATATGGTTTTTAGAATCCTAGTGTTGTCTCCTCATAGAATCGAAAACAATAACTCATTTTTTACTTACGGAGTCATCAGTCATTTCCCTGAAGTACAGTCTGTAGTAGTTCACAAAGTCCTAGGGGATTTACAGACATTTCACATTGTGCGTGATGACTCATGTATTTCTAATTCAACAAATTGAATCAATCCATCACTATGTCTAGAATGGCAGTATATTACATATTATACATTAATTTCGTACCATGAAAAATCAGCTTCTTGTTTTGGTTATTCCTATCTTCTGTGGTCTTCAACAAATATTTTCACTCTGTGTAGCATCAAGACAGCTTTTCTGAGGTACAAAATAATAAATTAGAACGTATATATATATACATATGCACAAAAAAAAATCTAGCTTATCATAATATTCTTTTACACATAGTATTCCTCATTTGTCTTCTTACTCATTCTCTCAGTTTTCTCATACCACATGCTATGAAGCAATGCTTTTCTTCTTAGCTTTGCCTTAATAGTTTCAACAGCCTTTCCTGTCATGCCTGGATCTCATAGATTTTTACTAGCAGATTGATAGCTGGGTGGCTTAGTGGAAGAATTTTTTATTCATTCTTGATTGCAATTATTATGATTTTGAGTGCAAGCTTGGGGAAGAAAAGCATACAGGATTTCTTGAAAACATTTGAAGTGTTTTGAAAAGCTCAGTGTCAGAGTAGTTCTAATCTCTAATCCCAATGGATACTCCAATTCCCCCAAGGACTTGACTACAGATAGCAAACACTGTACGCTGCAGATATTTGGAGTTATGTGGGCACTGTCCAAACTCAGTTGCTGGTTGTGTCTCCAAATATTCCCAAGCAGAATTTCTGAAGACTGAATTCAGCCTTTCATTTACTTTTACTCAGTACTGATTTTCCAAAAGTTTGTAGAAACCAAATAATCTCTGATACTTCCATCTTTTCATCAAATTTCTTTGAAATTTTCAAGTGATTTATAGTCACCTTCCTTTGAAAGGGTGGAGGAGGAAGAAAAAACACCCAAAATTTGAGCTAAATTATATTTTTATAAATATATATATGAAATATTTCTATAAAAAAAGGTTAATGCAAATTTCAAAGATCTGATGACAGAGAATGAAAATATTCTGACACATTTGTTTTTTAAAAAAGACCCATAGAAAAGCAAATTTTCTTTTAAGACAGATATCCTAGAACGTTCTTTAATTGAGAAAAATACCGTTCTCATGGTTAAACTAAGTTAGGGAATGGAAGTCACTACATTTTTACCTTAATAACTCCTTTTATTTGCAGAAAAGATCAGCCTCAATAGCTCATAATGAAGTTATTTATTAGCATTATCATTTACACCCTCAAGGTATTTTGAAGATCTTGAAACAGATTAGAAGGTCAGTTTGGGAAACACTCTAGAAACCAAGTAGAGGAGTGGATTGGGCCAAGGACAAGAGACTAACAACCCTTCAACAGAATAATATTAAAACTCATGCTGTAGTCACATTGGCAGTATTTGATAATGATTGTCAAGAAAAAGGGGTCATAGGCAACGAAGGGTAGAACATAAGTGTTTACCTTTGTAGAATGACTGAAAAGACAAGATTTAACTGACTTTGCAAATAGTAGTGCGAAGGTCTCATAAAGGGTGGGAATCAACATAAAAACTATTCTCAGAAAAATATGTTTCTTTTCCTCATCAGAAGCAATGATGAAAAAGAACAGATGTAGTTTACAACACAGTTATCATAAGTTATCCCTGTCTGATATCAGGATTCCAATATTAGATATACTAAAGATAGATTTTGCGAATATAAAAATAGTTTTGGCATCTTCAATTTTTTACCATAGAGGATTGTGGTTGATTTGGCTCTTAAATACCTTTTCTATGTTCAAAGATCATTCGAGTCTTCTTCAACCATTCTTTCTCTCATACAGTCCTCAACAATATGATATATAGAAGCAAGACATAGCAAGTATATTAATTACTGCCATTAAAATTATGTTATTTAGGAAAAGAATTACTATTTAACTTGAGGTTTTTTAAGGGCTGCTGTTAAAATAATAGATTAAATTCTGCTATTTGTCAAATGTGTTAAGACCACCTCCAGGAGAATAAATCACAAGATCACAGAATAAGTTGTAAGGGACCTCTGGAGATCATAATTTTGCACTTTTCTATATTAGTAAATATAGACTTGGAAAACAAGTAAAAAAAATTAAAAGAAAATTAAAAGATTTGATTTGAGAGTCATAAAATACAATCAGTTCTTAAGTAAAATTGAGCATGAGAGATAGAAAGATTGAAGAAAATTCAGTAAATAAGCAGTGAGTTGTTTAAAATTATAAAATTCAAGCTTGGAAAATATGGACTGCACCTTAATTGCAGAGATATAACAAATGAAGTGAGCCTTATTTTATTCATAACAAAAATATTTCAAAATTATGAAAGAAGAAATCCATCATATGTGACTAACACTTGCTTACATTAAGGTATTAATGTGTGCAGATCTGCATAAAAAAGTCTGCTTAAAAATGGAAATTGTTTACATATGATATAGTTTTGGCATTACATATGCTTTTTCACTATTATTCTTTTGCACAGAGACAACTTTAATACAACATCAAATATCAACATGTTGCAAACTGAGGTGGAAAGAGGTTAAAGAAAAAATAAATCAAGAAAGGTCTGGCCATAATTTTTTTTTTTTTTTAGTTTGTTTGTTTTTGTAATAACATTGTTTGCTGTATTTCTTACCTTAGTGTAAGGTTAAAACCCATGATTTCTTCTTGGTCTTTTTCATTCCGCTGCCTCCCACATAGACTATTTTCACACACACTTTCAGACCCCAATGCTGCCAACAATGAGCTTGCTTTTCTTAGTTACCTTTTTATTACCTTTTGGAAGCTGTACTTTTGCCATGCTTAAAAGCTGCTTGTCGTGGTTCAGGAATGGTATCCCCTATTTTAGTGTTCCCATTGAAGCACTCTGAATCATGCCCTGCACTCTCATTCCCCCTTCCTCCTCCCTGTCCCACTGCAGAGAAGAATTGGAGGCACAAAAGGTAGATGTCACGGGTTGAGAGAAGAATTATTTACTGGAAACAGGAATGAGATAAGAAAACCAACGGTAACAGCAACCATGTCAGTCCCAGAGGGAGTGGCCTTTGCTGGCTGACCAGAAGAGAGCCCTTCCCACTGTCCTTAGAAAAGAATATGAGCCAGTACAGAATATCCTCCAGGTCCTGGTCATCCCCCATCCTGGCAGGAACCAGGACGCCTCTGAATTACCAGATTATACTTAGGGCTTTTTTCCAAAAAAACAATCAAATGGAGAATTAGTGGTTATTTAAATTACAGCTGACCTGGAAAAGAATAAATTTACAAGAAGCACAATACACCACAAAGGTTTATTTATTACCACATGAATTTCCAACACAAAAAACACAGACAATTACCATGTCTATGGAGCATTGCAGTATTTCTGTACATTTAGTTACAACAACCTCTGAGGTCAGGCTACAAAGGACGACCATCAGAAGATATTATGAGAGAATATAAAATTTCACATCTTAAATACATCAGATATTTAACTTTGCAGCAAATGAAGCTGACAGCACCCTAGATACAGCTGACCCTTGTATTGTCCCAGCACCTCCTGCTCCAGTTAATTAGGAACATTTGTTCACAGATAATGATGGAAGACTGACAAATGTTAAACGACAGACACCTGGTACATGTTTAAAAAAAATATACAGCTGTTCATTAGACTTAGCACATCTTTTCAGCTAGGGAAAGTACATGTCAAAAGAAAAAGGTTTCAAAACATAGTGAAATCATCCTGTCAAACTTATTAATGAGACTGTCTTTCTGTTACAGCAGAGATGTAATGAAGTTTAAGTCAGCACTTCAGTTCTAAACTCTTCTCTCCTAGGGAGTTGCCATTCAACAATGTAAATCAGGAGTCAAAGATGGGTTAAAGCACATCACTCTTTCAATTTAACAAGCACTTTGTAGCACTGGTTTTATTTTTATTTTGTTCAGCTTTTTGAATTGAATTTCAAGTTCAATCCTAAAAAAAGTAACAGTTTTTGTTTCTCGTGTAGATTTATATTTAATACTTTGACATTCCAAAATATTTTTTCTTTGAAAGTACTTATGTGATACTTTTGCTACTCAAAAGAAATAAATATAGATACTAATTAGTGAGATCCTCTGTTTTTCTTTCCTTTTGTTATAATTGTTTTAGGTAGGGAGGCAAGTTTAGCATGACCTAGCGATCAATCATTTCTCCATGCAGCAAAGGTAATGTTCTAATGTCAACGCAATTATATGTATGCCTCATTATAATGAGGATTAAATGGAGTATCTGATAGTTCTCATTTCCACATAATTCCCACTTGAATGTATGATTTCATGCTTATTTACAATCTACAGGCAAGAGAGCATGTAGAAATGAGAAACCAAGCTTATTGGTCATTCCCAGCTGATCATCCCAAAGCTCATTATTACCTCTCAAACCAGACATTGTGTAAGGAATAGTTTCCTAGCTTAGTCCTGTGATTATGGATACTTTCCTTGATTTTTTATTCCCATTTTTAATTAGTGAGAAGGTCTGCTTACTCAGGTTTCTCATTTAAGAAAGGCACAAATGAAAGAAAGGTCATGAGTGGTACAAATAAAGTCAGACTTTAGGCAAGTGTTTACTGTTGAAAAGAAGGATGGGAAAAGGAGGAAAATTATGAACAGGGATTATTTGAATCTAGGCATTCCCAGATTACCTGCCAGTGTATTTAGTGCCAGCAATAGCTGCTGGTGTTTACCATATCCCAGGGAGCATGTAGTTCCTACAACATGTATGTAGAGGGGAAATGTACAGAGCTTAGTGGCTGCCTGGAGTATTGAGTAGAGGTACACATGCAATGCCCACCACATCTGCTTGTCAGACCAGAGGTAATATGTGCACACGGACATAATCCAGAGCTACAAAATGGACAGCTGTGCAGGAGTGTGAAGGAAATCATTTTATCTACAGCACATCTCCATGGCCTGAAGACATGATCTAGAATACAAAATTAATTCATGTTAATGTACTTTTTTTATAGTGTCTTCCTTCAGGCACTATAAACCCACGAGGAATGGAACTGTAGTATACTGGGAAGAGGAATACAAAAATGAGAAAAACAACAAAGAGAAAAAAGAAATTTGGAGAAATTATCTAACAAGTCAGGAGCTTCATAGGCAATCATAAAAGATTTTGCTTTTTTATAAGTTAACGAGTGCAAATATGTTAAACATTATCTGCTCAAGTTTCTGCATCATAATCTCAAGGATGGGTTATTTTGAAATGCCTCTTTCTATGGTAATTGATTAAAATGTTCAGTAAAATCAAAATGAAACCAAGTCAAGGAAAGGGACATGCCGTCTTTCATATTACAGTATTAACAGTAGGAATTTGTTAAATTGAAGGTCAGTGTCAGGTTTTTATGAATCATACTAGTTCAGTTTTATGAGCAAAATGACCTTTGAACTCCAAGTTTCCAGATGTTAGTATTTGCTGTGTAATGGTCAAACCAAATCCATAGCTGTAACACACACGGAGAGCTGGCAAGCCTCTGTAATCAAGCATATCATATTGTTTTTTAACTATGTCATCATATCTAGGGTGCGGCATAGATATATATATATGGACAGAGTCTTTCATAAATCATTACAGCCCAATAGTCTCCAAAGGGATCTATGAGAAATTAAATTAATTTTCTTGAAATAGTGTATTGAATTTCTTTTACTTTGGTTAGTCTCTCGATAAAACAACTTTCCCTAAGTGGTTTAGGAAAAAAGCAATAAGTAAAGAAAAATTTAGTGTTATACTGATTTATTGAAATGTATTTAAAGTAGCTGTCTATGCCATGCTTCACTGTCTCACCTTTACATATAAATGCACAATAACAAAATAAAAATGTATAGGACATAAGATTAAATCAAAATTCCTGTTCTCTCTTGTTTCCCACAATTTGTGGAGATTTCAGTGATCCCTAAGAATTTGGTGTCTGGAAAGCCTTTTAGGATGCAAAGGAAGAGTGCACGAGAGTTCAGGTCTTTTCTCAGAGGCAGGTGTAGACACTTCCATGTTTGTTAAGAAACACACCTAGGTCCTTTTAACTGATCACAGCTGCATATGCAGAAATGCTTTTCATTCAAATCTGTGCTTAAATGGTAATCTGTGGTGGAATAACAAATGGGACAAAAATCACTATGGGCAGAGCTCAGAGGATGTGGGGGTGAAACCACCCACCCATCTGACTGGATCCTGGAAAATGTATGGGAATATAATCATATCTTTTTGGGGGATCTCACAGAAACACAACCTCCTTCTTTAAACCATCAAAAGAAGAGTGCTGATTCACATTGTTTTATACTGTAACTGAGTCTCCAGTGCTCCATGCAACCCTACAGAGAATAAAAAATAATGAAGAGAGGGGAGCTGGAAACCATGGCGGTGACCTACCAACACAGCACCATCCCAAAATTCCTTTTATATTTAACATTATTAATAAGCATTCCTTTCTATAGCTCTGATTTGTTAATTTTTGTGGGTTTTTTAATAGAATATGGCAACTTAAAGGCAAGAATACTATTGAAATAGTCATTAAGTAAACAGAAGAAAATTTATTACCTGTCTCCAAATTATTTATAGTCACATTGTAAGGTGATGATAAATAAATACTCACAGATATAAAGATGTGTAAGTACCTGGTTGGATTTTGACCTACTTGTTCTGGTACCTTAAAACATAAAGGAAAGTCTTCTGCCATCCCAGCTATGAAGACTTGCAAGAAATTAAGTTTTTTGGATAGTGGAGACTATATCTGGGAATTTACTTCTCAAATATAAAGGATTATTTCTAATTTCTCTTCCCACCTCAGCTCTTTATATGAAAAAAATAGGATTTCCATGAAAAATAGACTTAGAGGAGACTGTCAAAAAAACTAAGGAGACATTCAAGGCTGATAGAACAAACAGCTGTTTTCCCAATACTTTCTCACATTTTTCAACAAGGTTTATGTAGTTATTAATACTGGGTTTTTTGCTTTTTTCCCTTTGAAAGGCATGCTTGTTTTCTTATTTCTTTAAAAACCAATGCTGAAAAGCCAATTTTTAAAATAAAAAATTAGTATCAATCAGCCAACACTTACAATTAATACATAAAATTTGATTTAAAAGTATTTGAACATGTCTATGTGAGGTTACAGACCACAGTAAAAAAATTACTTTTGAGCTACTAGGAATGTAGTCTGATTTCTCTTTCTGCAAGACCACATATGAATAGAAAGTTCTCTTTTTTCAATTTATTTTCATTACTTTTGTGTAATATTAAAATATGTGTAATATTAAAAACAGTTTAAAAAAAATATGGAAGAAAACTCACTGAAACTTGTAAGAGGTGAGATGGACTCATGGGTAATATTACAAGCTCATGCTTACCCCAAGCAACAGTTTTGAACACAGTTTATGGAAATTGTGTAAACAAATACAGTTTTGTGTAAATATTTTTAAAGAGGAGACTGAATGATGAAAAATAATTTCATGGTTCAGTGAAATTGTAAAATTAATATCTCAGATACTGAAAAAGAATTTCAGTTCACAAGATAGTCATAAGAAAATCAAATATCTGCCTGTTGCAAATGTAGACTTGGACTGAGAAAAGAAGAGCTTCCTGTGGCTGATGTTTCAACTTACTAAGAATGTCCTCAATACTTGGTTATGTTTGATAAACAAGATAAATGAAAGTCAGTACAAACGTTACCTGTTGCTGTCATAGTCTGTAGATTTTTAACAGACTTTTATATGTGGTCTATAATGTACATGGTGTGTTTATTAATAAATGTCTTATTATTCTAAATAGATTTAAATGTTATTTGAAGTTTGTTACATGAAGTGTTCCCCAAATTTGTTAAAAAATCAAGAAGGACAAAAATGATTATTTGGTGCCCACACTTGAAAGGAAATTTTTTTCTTGTTTTTAACATTTACTGAAATCTTGTTTAATATACATCTGTTTTCCTCTAAAACTGCCCAATAACAGTTTTCTAGTTTGATTTGAGTTAAGCTTCCTTTGCATTCATAAATTTAATTTAGTATAAGGTTCACTTAGATGTCTATGAAAATTTAATAAAAGAGTAAATTAAAGAAAGAAAAACCTTCCTTATAAGAACATTGGAAGTTTTTATAGAAAAATCTACCATGAAGAATAGACTAATTAATTCCACAGTTCTGGCTTGCAATAAAAACTGGGAAGAATTATTTGAAGCACTTATTTGCATGATACTACCAAGCCTGTACTTAAAACTCCTACTTACTTCATACAGCTATTCAAGAAAAAAAAAAAATAAATTTTTTCATTCTTTCCGGTAGTGGTAAAATGGGTGAGATATAGATAGATAGATAGATAGATAGATAGATAGATAGAGAGATAGATAGATAGATAGATAGATAGATAGATAGATAGATAGATAGAGAGATATTCCAGAATTCACATACACATGATTTTGCATATCTTGTTGTCTAACTTATTCTTAGGTTAAACTACACCCTTAAAAACTGGAAAGAGCCATTTTTTTCTTCTTTAGTCCATTGTTGGGTCTCTGTGAATTTCACACTATTAATCGTAATGAAAACATGCAAAAAAGCGCTTGTCTAACACACAGAAATAATCTACTCAGCAGGATGTATCAGAGCAGATATTCTCCCAGAGTCCTGCATCCTAATTCCAGCCCATTCAGCCATTTAATTTCATTGCAATTAGCATCCTCTTTGATGATCTCTTTTCAATCTTTTCAGCTACTATAAAAACTGTAAAGTGATCCAAATTATATCCTCTAATCTAAGTGGAGTTTGGATTTAAACTTCAAGAAGCATCTTGGCATAGCTGATCCTCTCCTAAAAGGGAATTCAATATAATTCTGAAATATTTGTTTAGATATACAATGATTGAAATACATGTTATACAACAAAAAAGCATTTAAATTAATCTTAGGATCTCAAATTACTGCTTTCCTCTTGCAAAATGTAAAGAAATCCTGAATAAAATTTTATTTCTTCAATCACTTCATTTTATTTTTGTAAGTATGGTAAAATGACAGTACAACCCAACCTGTAACTATACAGTACCACTCCTTTTCCCCCCTCTTATCTGCATCCTTACCTACCTCACAGTTTCAATGTAATCAGTAGTCAATCATGTTGTATGAATTTTGTAGTCCTTCTGATACCACTTCTTTCCCTGTAGAGGATTCTTGCTGTTCTTCAGGCATCTCATAAGCACACAGCCCTGAGAGTCTGACTCTGATGCACGAACCCATTTCAGGAATTTTCATATTAAGACTTCTTTCAGATGCTTGATCTTTCAGAATGTGTAATTCTTGTTTTTAAAATTAACCTTGGGGTCTTTTTGCAGATGGGCTTGATGTAGGATATCCATATAACTATTTATTCACTCAGTCTCCCTGAAGGTGTCAGAAGAGGCGTACAGCACAGCTGCCAATGAAATCAGCCCATGAAGATAACATGACACAGCTTTTCAGCAGTTTCAGCTATTTTCCTCCTGTTACTTGTCAGTCCATTACCTGTATCAAGACCCATCATACTTTTCGCATTGTCCTCTCTGCCACTGCACAGTGTACTCAGGCACTCCATTCTTGATGCTCCCATGAAAGCAGGGCAGATGAGAAGCATTCAAAGGGGATCTCTCTCTTTCTACTAATTACCAAGAGAACCTGAGAGGTTTGTCCCAGGTGTAGGTATCCATGATATAGATGCTTTCAACTAAATGAGATTAATCCACTCCCCATGTGATTAGCCCTTTTAAAATGATGGTGTGGAAGCAATAATAGAAGCAAGGGTACACATATATAAGAGGAATTCAAACAGAGTTGGATTTTTTTTTTCTGAATGCCAAGGTTATTTTTAATTGTAGTATAGCAACCAGATCAAGGACTCCAACTAGATGAAGTCATGCTGTGCTCAGCAGTAGTCCTAGTTTTTATTTGTTAACTAGAAATTGAGAGACATGCCTGTGGAAACTACAGTTGCTTCTCTCAAGCAGCAGTCATAAAGAATGCTATGAAATCTTCTGCCAAATAAATACATCTCAGCACAGAGAACCTATGTTTTTGTTACCAGCATTTTAATTAGAAGCTTATCTTGTGATATTTGCATTAATGACCAAGTCAATGGTGAAAATCAATCCTATTCACAGTTTACTTCTTGTTTACCTTTTTCTTAAAAGCTGGAAAAAGAGGTCTAAAATGTTAATACTATCAATAGTTCAACTGGCAAAGAAGAGGGAATAGCAACCATTTTTCTTTTTCTGACGTCTTTCTCTCACACTGTCAATGTAAAAAATAATGCCAGCTGCTGCTTAAATTAAATGGAAACATTAAACTAGATTTTAATTAAAACCATTTTCCAACATATGTCATTCTTTGTATGTGGCAATAACCTTAGCTTGTGAAACTGTTCCAGAGTAGAACTTTGAAAGTTTTAATACAGGGAGCTCAGCTAACAAGAACCATCTCAGCATCACCGATCCCTAAGGAGAGTAGGATATTTAGGAATAACAAGGTAAAAGAGGAAAAGGTCAGTCAATAAGGAAGAGATCACCGCATTTTGAGGAAGTCAAACCTTGTTTCCTTGCTCTATGAAGCTGTCCAGAACAGGGCATCTGACAATCCACCTGGCCACACCCAGGGCTGTACTGGCAGGTGCAAGTGGACTGCACAATATCTTTTGGACAGTCAGTGAAATCATGAAAAGATGAAGTAAGCATTTTCAAGGTTATAGTTCTATATGCTTACCCAAGGGGATCCTTCTCAGGGAAAGAGGGGTCATTCAATATGAACTGATATATTTATTCCAAAACCTGTTGTATAATTATTATTTCAGCTGAATTTCTTTTTCCAGGCTTAGGTAAGAGTGTTGAGAACTCCACTGGGGAATGTGAATATCTGCATCATACTGAACTTTAATTTTTGTGAATAGTTTGGTCTCGATTCTGTAGGTTAGTCATGTATTATGTATTACCATTTTTATTTATTCAGCAGATTTTTCAGAGCAATAAGTGTCTCTTAGTTTCTGCTGTATTTTTTACCCTCCATGTTTGATCCCTATTTTACTTTCACCATTCCTTACTTCTCCTTTTTGATTGTGTTCTCACAGAAACACAGAATTACTAGGTTGGAAGAGACCTCCAAGATCATAAAGTCCACCCCAGCCCTAATACCACAACTAAACCACTCACCAAGTGCCACATCCAGTTTCTCTTTAAACACATCCAGGGATGGTGACTCCACCATCTCCCTGGGCAGACCATTCCAATACTTTATCACCCTTTCTGTAAAAAACATTTTTCTAATATCCAACCTGTATTTCCCTTGGTGCAGCTTAAGACTGTCCTCTGGTTCTATCTTCCAAAGTCTTTTGTTGCATACAAATATTGTCCCTATCTTCCTCAGTCTTATGAGGAAGAAAAAAACAAACAGTTAGTTTAATAGCTAGAGTGGAATCCCAAAGACCAGATAGGTTCAGAGACCCACATACCAGAAATGCATGTGAATGTTTGTTGCAGAGCCTGTATACTTGACTGCTCCTAAGCTGAATCATGGAGGATTGAACAAAGTGTATCCAGATTATAACTTCAGCAGAAAACGTTGTTTTTCTGGGAGCTAAATCCACTTCTGTCCACTTGGAAATTCTGTCTTCAGAGGGTACAGCTCTGACCTCAGTAAAATAGCCTTTTAGGGCAGAATTCACCACAATAAGAGGTCATAAGATGAGAACGTAATATATGAAATTAAGTTTGATTCTCCTTTAAATTTATGGGTAGAGAGGTCACATTACCTCTTTTTCTGATGGAGACGATGTAAACTATATGTTATATTTTTAAATTAGGCTATTTTCATTCGTGCTACTCTAGGCAGTCAAAGGGCTTCAAAGAAAACAGGTCCATAGAAGAGAATTTCAGTGTTACACTGCATAAAAGAGTGGCGTCAAAAAAGAAGCAATCCAGTACTCTCCTTGCTACTCTACACCCAGTCTGTCTGTACCATGACCTCCTTCACCTTACCTCAAACAAAAAAATATTTGTTATTCCCTGTTTGATTGAAAAGTGTTTATAGGTCTTCTTCACTCCTGGAAATTTTTCCAAATCACAGGTGACTGAGCTCAAAACTAGCTAATCTCACTGGCAGATATCAGCACAGTTTTATAGGATGATTGTGCTCTAATATACTCCCCCCTTAAAAGAAATGAAATAACTTTCTCCAGATGATTTTCCATTCTGAGGCCACAGTTTCAGATTATATTTTTTCTTGTTATATATTTAGGTGAAGGAAAAAAAAAAAGAAAAAGAAATAACTGGAGCGATCTTAGTTCTTATGCCTGGATATAATACGTTATAAAGAAAAAGGAACTTTCCCTCAAAAGTTCTCTCACCCTTTTGTAGTCTGAAAAGTTGTAAAATAAACATACTCTTTCTTTTCATATTTCAGAATGAAAACACTATTTACAAAAAACAAGTTCTTAGAAGTACAAAGATTAGTCTTATTCACAGTCCCACACAAAAAACCGAAGTATACTGTTAAAGCAGTAAATTGGTAGCAGGAACTCTAAATTCTGACAGGTATTTTTATAAAGTTCTTCCTCAGGGACAGTAAAGAAAATAGACCCTGTGTTGAGCAGTTGCTTTTAACTCTGATTCACAAGATTTTCAAAATTTAGGTCAGATCATTTCATGGATTTCAGACACTTCCTTATTAAATGAGTCTGATATACAATGGTAAGGAATCAAGTTAAAGACATTTGTAGTTTCTGAGATAATTAAGATCAGTATTGATGCATCTTACCATATGTCTTGGGTTGCAATGCAAGATGTAGTCAAAAGCATGTATTCTATTCCCAATCTGTTGAAACCAGTCGAAGAGGTGTTTTTCCTTATCTCATAACTCCAGTGGGGAGGGGGCAGGTGCCTCCTGTTAATGGGCCCTTAAGGCTCACCACATGACTGATAAAATTACATCACCCCATTGTGAGATGCTCTATCCAGTGGGAGGCGCCAAGCATTCCTACCTGGATAAAAGCTGAGATTCAGAACAGCAGGACAGCCTGTTTTCACTGGATTCCCAGAGGAAGATCAGACCCATCTCGCCGCCACTGGACCCTTTCTACAGGATCATCTCTACTTCAACAGAACGACATCTGTCACTCCAGGAGGATTTATTTGGACTGCTACCATCTCTCTGATCAGTGGGGTGTCAGGTCGTATTCTGACTCTGACAGAGTTTCTAGGATTTTTTTGTTTACTTGGTTTTTTGTACTACTACATTTGTACTTTTTAATATTCCTAGTAAAGAACTGTTATTCCTATTCCCATATCTTTGCCTGAAAACCCCTAATTGCAAAATTATAATAACTTGGAGGGAGGGGGTTTGCATTCTTCTTTCCAAGGGGAGCTCCAGCTTTCCCTGGCAGATACCTGTCTTTCCAAACCAAGACAGCATATCACAGAAATCAGCTTAAAACTAAGCCTTTCTAATATTTGAGGTCTTGTTACTGTGGACTTCAGGGCGAGAGAAAAAATCCCACTAAGCCAAATGGAAGCAGTACCATGTATTAAACTATGTTATCATTTTTTTTATCTGCCATCAGTAAAGTTTTTTATACTGGGAAACTCTCCAAAGTGGCACTTGAAAGAAAGCCCCACTCCCCTAACAAACAAAACTAATAAAACAACATCTTCTTAAAGGGCTCTTAAAAGTAAATTGAAAATAAATTTTAAAAATAATTTTAAAAAGCACTAAATTTCCTGCTTTTTCTGAAGATGTGAAGAAGTATTAAAGTCCTTATATTTAAGCAAAAGTTCAATTCCATTTTTATATACACTGAAATATCTGCCAAGTTAGTAATTTCTCCGGAATGTTAAGTCCTAAGGGGTTATCTCATGTGAAGGATGGTATTGTGTTAGGAAGTCTCCTGGCATAATTTTCTTTCAATTTTCTGCCTCCCCAAATTCTTGTTTTTAACAAAAATTCAATTTGATTTCTAACTGTATTTTAAGTACAAAGGAAAATAAAAATAATCTTTTCTTTCAGGTCTCTCTATAAACGGAACGTTAAAACAATAGTTTTAGATATAGAATCTGAATGGATAGATATTCATCCCATTTTTGGAGTGCAAAAATTTATCCTTCTGAGTTTTCTTTTATGTGGGGAGTGAAATGACTCTTGTTCATGCTTCCTGATCTGTACGTAAGCCTAACTCTCTCTCTGTTTACACTCTGTGGAAAAGCAAGGCGTTTCTAAAGGAGGGCAGTGCACCTGAGCAGTGAGCTTTGCTGTGTTGAAATGGATTCATGCTGGGGTGCCTGTTTTTCTGCCTAAACCCCTAAAAGTGCATCTTATGCACTGAGACTACCTGAGTTCCCTGTGCCATGCCTCAGGACCAGAGGAATGTCCAACAAGTGACCCTGTGCCATCACCAGCTGCCATTCTCAGGCACCAAATCTGTCCATGTTTTCCAGAGACAGACATTCGATTAAGATGGAAGTAGGTTTGAAAAATTAGTTCAATAATAAGAAAGCTTGTGGCAGGATCACATCGGTCCGTATGTAGGAGAATCGGACCCACAGAAAGGAACGAGGCAGGCAGCAGCAGTTGAAGGGAAAGCTAATGACACTTTATTCTATCTTCTTCTACATTCTCTTCTTTATGTTCTTTATCAACAATCCGACTCCAATCTTATATACAGTTTATACAAAGGCAAGAGATTGGTCATTTAGGTCACCACCTCTTCAACCTGGATGGTGAATACCACCATCAATCAATTCTCCTCTCAGAGGAGAAATACGAAAACATCTCTAAAAATATACATAGTTTATGTTGAGCTACGTGAGAATCTACTTGTAAGATTCTAAACAAAGAAAACCAAGAAAGCTGAGGACAACAAAAGCTAATGTTTATTTGTACAAATTATTTCATAAAAATTATGTTGTGTTTACAGAAATTATGGCTGGGTCATGAATAACTCAAGACAGCAGATTAAATTTGTTGGATAATTTGACAACAAATAATTCAGTTAACAGAAAATCATGTAAATCTCACATAAAATTCCCCATCTGTTGTCTTTGGAAATGCTTAATATAGGAATAACCCAGTGAGAAAGATCAAACCACACTCAAATATCAGATGGGTTCATATTTGTTTGAAAAGTATTTGTAGATTTCTAAAAATATAATTCAATATGGGTAATTAATTAATTATGATAAATCATCAACAGAAAGATTTTGTAAGCTAAAGAGAAGACTCTTGGAAACAGAAAATTAGTTGAATAAAATTAGATATCAAACCCCTTGGAATGTGAGAATGTCTTTCTTTCATTTAATTTTTTTCTTAAACAAATCACATTTGCCAAGTAAAGCATGTAAGCAAAAGACAATGATGAAGGACATAAGGGATGTTATAAAAACTGAATAATATTGCATCTGGGCTGTGAAGCTAGGATTACAGGAGGTGGAAAACATACATAGCTAAAATGATTTAGAAAAGTACTGCAATGTATTTTTTGATATATTTGCAAAACCTCAGTTTGTCATTGCCAAATGTAAACTGCAGCTTGGTATGATGCCAGCATAATGTACATCCTCTTATGGTTAGTTCCACTTGTTTCTCAGGATAGCTTTATACAACACATTGTCTTGATTTGATAGAAATGTCAGTTCACTTCATTTCCTATAACCAGAAATGGAACATTTATTGAATTCAGGCTCCCAAGTATAGTATTCATTTTGTTTAGATTTAGCTGGAGTTATTGCATGAAAAGTGAACGACTGCCAGCAGACTCCTTCAACCATTTCAGGACTTTGTTATAAGTACACCTACACTAGTGTATGCAGAACAGTAATTTTTACACTCAGTACAATTATACCAAGGAAGACTTACCAGTAAATTGAAATCAAATTGCAAATTATTTTTAAAATGCACAATGCAGGTTCTTATATGTGTATGTAGATAAAGTATGGAGCTTGATTCTAGAAGATCTGAGTATTATGCATATGACCCAAGAAACCATCTAAATACATATTTAACTTATCTACATCTCAAAAGTTATTATATGTGCTCAACGTTTTGTGTTGTGTTATGTTATTCAAGCTTAGATGTTTTGGTGAACCAGGGACCTAGTTTTCACCATTTGCAGGACCAACACCTAATCTCTGGATTCAGAACATATTTTAATAGATTTTTAAATGGATTTGGTAATCAAATGAAGGACTCAGAGTTTTTGGGAAAGTTCTGCTTGGATTTCCATAATTAAAACCAAGAGTAATGAGATTAAAAGAAGCAGATTCAAAGTAATTAATAGGTTAAAATGGAATGTGCTGAGATGTTATATTAAAGGCTTTCAGGTGTTATGTCAGGACACAGCACAGGTTGTCTAGAAATATTCATGTGATGAGGGCACGCTATTGCAAAGTGCCACAGCACACAGCACCGCTCCTGAGGGCAGCCCGATGAACACTACTGCAATTTCCCTCCTGTTTCAGGACATGCTGTCTGTTGGAACATGTTACCTGATTCAATCATTAAAAGGACTACTTGTAAAACAAAAAACTGCATTCTCCACTGCAGCCACCTTCTCATCATATCCCTTGTGGTCCTAACATAGGAAATTCAGCCTGAACATTCAGCCTTAGGTTAAATGCTCAGTTAAAACTAGGTAGAAGCACTTCTTTGGCTCATTTGGGACACCAATTGTCTGGGCTTGGCTTTTAGCTTAAAGGAGCTGGGAAGCTGCTGAGGTACTAAATACAGAGTGCTTTTAGGTTTTTAGATGTGAATTTACAGCAGCTTAGCAAAGAAGTAGGAATCAAGAATAAATGGGCAAGTAGATTAAGCTCTCAAGTTTCTTCAACAACTCATAACTGACAATAACCACGTGGAGCAGCATGAATCCCTGTTAAGCTATAGGGATATATAAAAACAAAAAATTCATGCATGTTTTAAAAGTGAAATTGGCATTCAAAATCTAACTCTGAGGCTGTAACTTGAGTGACAATCCCTCTCCCTTCCTCTGGAAGAGAAAAAATTTAGTGATAGCATCCAGACATCTTCCTATAACTCTTTTTGGGTTTTTTGCTTTGAAAATTCAAAGTAAACTGTTATAAAAGATTTTAAGGAAATTAGTGGATTAGTGAGATCAGCCGAAAATCAGACAAAGATTTTGTAGTCTGCTAATCTGGTGTCTAGAACGAAAATTTGGTGAGAAAGTTTTGCACTGTTGTGATAGGAAAGATAAAACTCATAGCACAGAGTCACAGATGCGAGGAAATTTTAAGAACATATCTAATAATTTCGCATAATATTCAGTGATATTTTAAAACTACTATGGATTTCAGAAAAATGATAATTTTGATTAATTTACAATATACAGAAAAATTTACATAGTTTCACAGGTCTGGTGGTACTGATACCACAATAATTGAATATTCTTCAGTGTAGCTGCAGAATTACTATGAATTCATCATGTTTCCTGATACTTTTGCTCTTGTTCACACAGAATTGTAAGATACCAAGTTATATTTTTTTTTTTACAATTTTTCTGTAGAAGTAGATAAATAACACCTGAGTTTGTGTTTAGATGTTGTGGTTTAATTCCAGACAGCAGCTGAATCCCAGAAATCCACACATACATTCATCCCCTCTCCCTACAGTGTGAGAGGAAAAGAATCAGATGAAGAATCAAAATTGAGAAAACTCTCGAGACCAGTTTAAGAGGTAAAGCAAAAGCTGTGAGAGTGAGAAAAGAAATTCACCTTCCCATGGGCAGGTGTTCAGCCATCTCCAGAAATGCACGACTCGGTCACACACAATGGTGATTTGGGAAGACAAATGCCATCACTTAGATGTTGACTTGAGAAGACAAATGCCTTCACAAGATCTCCCCCTCCCTTCTTCTTCCCCCAGTTTTTATTTTTGAGCACATCATCATATAGTATGGGAAATCTCTTTGGTTACTTAGGGTCAGTTGACCTGGCTGTGTCCCCTTCCTGTTTTTTGTGGACCCCCAGCCTCCTGGCTGGCAGTGAAGCATGAGGAGCAGAAAAGCAGATGTTACTGCGTCAGCACTGTTCAGCAGCAACTAAAACATTAGTGTGCTATCAAAGCTTTTCAGCATAAATATGAAACATAACACTACATAAGGTATTTCAAAGACAATTAACTCTATCCCAGCAATGATCCTTATACAAGGAAGAAGAAAGAAGAGAAACAAACAAAACAACAGAAAAAAAAATAAACAAAACANGCTGAATCCCAGAAATCCACACAGACATTCATCCCCTCTCCCTACAGTGTGAGAGGAAAAGAATCAGATGAAGAATCAAAATTGAGAAAACTCTCGAGACCAGTTTAAGAGGTAAAGCAAAAGCNCAAGCCACAACACAATTTTCATATACAGTAGATATCAGTTTAAAAGGGGATACAGCTGGGAATCAAAGACATCATGAAAGGACAGCTGAAACAATTGTAAACAGTAATAGTCATAGGACTCACAGCACAAGAAAATGCCCTAGATACACTTTCAGGTATTCTCTGAGCCAACTTTGCTTATGGTCATCAGAAATTTATAGTCAACAGATTATTATTCTGATGTCAAATCTGCCCCTGACATAACAAATTCATGCATAAACATCTAACCTTTATAACATGATGATATTTGCATTGATGGTGTTGGTAAAAATCAAATGCTACTCGTTTATCAAGACCAGATTATTATGTATCAATTTTATCAGACAGTATAATAAAATCATAATCAAGTACAATGAGTTTCCATAACATAATCTTTGATGTAAATTGGATGTGAAATAATTTCTTCCTATTCCATATTAAAAACTCAATACAAAGGATGTTTGTGCTCCATCAATTTAGTTTCAGAATTAAGATTTGATATCATTTTATATAAATATATAATTGTGATTTATTTCTTCAAAGTTCCAGAGCAGGCTCTACATTCCCTGTTTAAGCACTTGTACAATCTCTCCCCTACAACCTATTCACCAGAAGTATTCCACCATAGACCTAAACATATATTTTATGTGAGGATGCATTATACTGTAATATTAAACTCCAGTGTGAAAAGAATTCATGCTGAAAACCCTATGCTTTCCATTCTTAAAGGGATGAGGGGCAGATACTGCTCTTGTAAAATTTTTATACTTAATTTAGGCTCTATATTATTATCATTTGTCTTTTTTGTTTTTTTCCCTACCTTTTTATTGCAGTTTTATCTTTCTTTCCATTTTTTTCCATTACCTAGAGTATGAGAGGAATCCTGTCTCCTTACCCAGAAGGACAACTCTGTGCTTGCTATTCACAGAAGTTGGGAGTTGTAGAACTTAGAAAGCTTGCTCTGCATGCCAGAAGAAATGGTTCAGCTCTGTCCTGAGCTCACTCAAACCATAGACTCGGCAAGCATCCAGAAGAATAAAGAGGTTACAGAAGATCCCTTTTGTCCAGAATGCAAAATAAAATTGTTGAACTATTGGAAGAGGTTTGGGATGCCAGTACAAGGAACTAGCATAATTCAGCTAACACAGACATGGGAGAGAGTCTGTCTATAAAAGAATTTTTATGGACCAAGGTTCCCAAGTCACTGAGCAGACTAATAGGGATATATTACTTTGTTCTTTCTATGTCTCTAGGAGGGTTGGAAGGTATCCAAAGGCCATTAAGCATTTTGTATTTCCTGATCATTTATAAAAGTGAAAAAAGACAATATTTCCTCCATGTTTTGTAAACACACAAGAGTTCAATTTTTTGTGTTCATGATCAATGTATATCACAAACAGCTGCTTAATGCCTACTGGCAGACATGCATCACAATGTTCTTGTTCCCTCATAATCATGGAAAACTCATGCATCTAATTTTTTTGTGTCATCATTGATGGCAAACTTCAGTGGCTCTGACAGAGCTTTCTTCAGCTCTGGGGTAAATTTATTCCTTTTTGCCTCTTCTAGTTGTCTGGTATGAGCAAAAAAAGTGTAAGAGTTTATTCATTTGCAGAAACTGCCAGAGGAGAAGAATTATAGATCTAGATGATCTGCACCTAAA
>VXBB01022757.1:31841-64768 GCA_013399915.1 Illadopsis cleaveri
GAGAGGAATCCTGTCTCCTTACCCAGAAGGACAACTCTGTGCTTGCTATTCACAGAAGTTGGGAGTTGTAGAACTTAGAAAGCTTGCTCTGCATGCAAGAAGAAATGGTTCAGCTCTGTCCTGAGCTCACTCAAACCATAGACTCGGCAAGCATCCAGAAGAATAAAGAGGTTACAGAAGATCCCTTTTGTCCAGAATGCAAAATAAAATTGTTGAACTATTGGAAGAGGTTTGGGATGCCAGTACAAGGAACTAGCATAATTCAGCTAACACAGACATGGGAGAGAGTCTGTCTATAAAAGAATTTTTATGGACCAAGGTTCCCAAGTCACTGAGCAGACTAATAGGGATATATTACTTTGTTCTTTCTATGTCTCTAGGAGGGTTGGAAGGTATCCAAAGGCCATTAAGCATTTTGTATTTCCTGATCATTTATAAAAGTGAAAAAAGACAATATTTCCTCCATGTTTTGTAAACACACAAGAGTTCAATTTTTTGTGTTCATGATCAATGTATATCACAAACAGCTGCTTAATGCCTACTGGCAGACATGCATCACAATGTTCTTGTTCCCTCATAATCATGGAAAACTCATGCATCTAATTTTTTTGTGTCATCATTGATGGCAAACTTCAGTGGCTCTGACAGAGCTTTCTTCAGCTCTGGGGTAAATTTATTCCTTTTTGCCTCTTCTAGTTGTCTGGTATGAGCAAAAAAAGTGTAAGAGTTTATTCATTTGCAGAAACTGCCAGAGGAGAAGAATTATAGATCTAGATGATCTGCACCTAAAACTACAGCAGATGCTGAGGTGTTTGACTTAAATATATAGCCTTGCTACAGTGCAGCTGATTGAGGGCTCATTATAGCATGAAATATCAGGAATTAAGTCTGTATTTTAAGCACTTTTTGTCCCATCTGAATGCTTTATACAACTTTGACTAGAAGAGCCGAACTCTTGCTCCCACATTAAATGGTGAAAACTTGATGTGAAATATTATTATTAAGGTGAGGTTATTAAATCTAGTTTTAGATGGCTGTGCATATTACAGATATCTGAATTTTTATATAAGTCTCCAAGCCTCTTCCTCATCAAAGAGACATATACACTTCAGAGCACAATACAATTCACCAATTTCAGCTATTTTCAGTAGGAAAAATTACACCATATACATGCCTCTTTCCACAGCTGTATAGCAGTGATATCAAAAGCAGTAGTTTCAGGAGTGGATCCTTATTATATGGAAAAAATCTGAAACACTGTTTATTTTGATTATAAAATCTCATTCTGGCATTCCATTGCCCTACTGAGCTAATAGGTATTTAGATTAACAGGACATTTGGGAAGGAATGATCTTCATTTCCTAGTGGCAGTTGTATAGTGAAGGTAATGACACTTAAAGGAAATTTTTAGGCAACTGTAACTTCTTCGTTTAGATACATTAATTTTTATTTGTTTTTTAGAGGACAGACACTTGGGAGTATTAACCTGCTGGTCACATGCATTTTTCCTTTTAGTTGTATTTGAGATTTGAGTCAGAGTCAACTTATCCTGCAAGGAGATAGCCAATTCATTTATTACTGAAGACAAAATACTAACATTTGGGATCATATTCAAAGGTAGTAGCCAAACAGGTATTGTAATTTAAACATTACCTTTGGTGCACAATGAACATGCCTACTAGTTTGTCATGCAATAACAGCATGACTAACTTTTCTTCAAACTACTTCTCTTACATTTTCTCTCATCATCAAAAGGAATGAAAAAAAAAAAAAGAAACCATCATCTGAGTCCAATATATTAAAACTAATTATATTATTATGAATGTATGGTTATATCTACATATTTTTGGAGCAGTTTTCTACTTCTTTGTCCAGTAAAATACTCATTTCAAAACGATACATCACACAGAACTTTCATGAAGATCAGCTAGAGAAAGTTTCCCCTTCTCTGTTTCTTTGTTTGCTTCATCAACCATATTTGTGTGAATTTGATTACAAGTTCCCTCAGGCAAGGAATAAAAGACAAAAAAACATTTTCTTAAATAAGCCAATGTAAGTCTGAAAAAAACCTTGAAAATCTGGAAATTTTCCAGATGCTTACAAATGTAACTGGTTTAAATATGTTCTTGTGCCTTTGAAGGGTATATAGAACCATGTGTATATGTAAGTTTGTCATGGTAAAAAATAACAGTCTTCATACTGTAGCAATTTAGCACAACAAGAGGCAACATTCCTCATCTGAAATATCCTGATAACTGATGGGTTATCAACCTTCAGGTCCCTGAATTCTGGGTTCACGTTGTAAAGAAACCTGGGAATGTAGAGACTCTATTTCTTTTGGCTAAAACTAGACTGAAAGATTTTATGAGCCCACATGATACCATTCAATATAATAAGAATCAAGTACAGACAAACTGATAAGGAGTAAGTAAAGCACAAGATGACAAGTCTGCTGTTAGCCTGAGTACACACTAGAGAGCTTACAGTGGTGTTTTTGCTGTCTGTGGGATAACAGACAACAAATACCCTTGTATAAAGTGGCCTGGTCAAGTAGTACTTGACCCAGAGTAAAGATTTCTTATATAAAATTAACCAACAAAATTATTTGAATTGAATTGAACAGAAGAGTTTATACTGTAACATTGCTTTGTGCCTTCTGCCTGTAATGGTTTTTGCCTAGTGCAGAGAGCCCTATAGACAGATTTGTTGTAAAAAACTGATATATGAGCCTTTCATTTACTTGTAAAAGCTCTCAACAAATAATAAAGTACTCAATAGCTAATAAAGTAAAATATAGTGTTTTACTGAGCTACCAAACCAAGAACAAATAATTTCAGAATCATTACACTATAAGCAAAAAGTTTCATATTCCCTGTGATGGCTGTCTAGCAATGTGATGTGGAGGTCTTTTGAACCAGTCATTTGACCAGTCATTTCACCCAACTTTTCTACATTTTTTTTTTGCTTTTCAGTGATACCAACCATACAGTGATACCAACAGTGGCCTAATCTTGCAGAAAATGGAAAAATGAATGCTTTTATTCCAGTTTAATTCTGTATTATCTCATTACACAGCCAACTAGTACAAGACTGGCAGCAATACTTCTGAAACGTTCATTCGCTCATTGAACAACTTCTGACACTTAATTTATCTCTAGATGCTTACCATACTTATAGTGTCTAAGAGACTAGAGCAAATTTCTATGTTTCTCTGCTAAGAAAGTACACTAGCATTTTTGAATCTCACCTTAAGTAACTTAACTGATGCCATGGAAAAGCCACTATCAAAGCAAGAAAAAAATTCTGGCCCCTCAATTTCTTTATCATAAAAGCAATTCTTTATTTTTAATGAGTATACATGTGACCTAAGAAAAGAACATTTGATGGAGCAAAATTTCACTTCTTTGTTTTTGTTTGCTGAACTCAAGGAGAATATTGGCCAGCAGTCTTAATGAAGAAATTACTTGGATTTCTTTCCAGGATTTCACACAGGTTTTCAAATGCCTTTGACTGTCAGTGAGGATGTGAAAAGAAGTATATATAGAAAAAGAAGGTNAGTAATAATTGTAACATCTTCTGTAAAATGCAAGCAATATCATTGTCTACTCTTCCTGCATAAGATTGATTATTTGAAGTTATTTACTTGATATGATGTGAAAGAACAAACACTCAGATCTAACTCTGAAGTTTCAGTGGTTTTTGCTCTATTTGAAGGTCTCTGATCAATTTCAGAAAGTCTTTATTGTGAACACACCCAAAACGTCACACATTTAAGAATTTGTATAGGATTCACCTACAGTCTATTGGATAGCTTTGTAGGTAAGACCCAAGTACACATGCCACATTGGGAAAGTGCAGTCTCTTCATAAAAAATGCAGGCTGCCTCTGTGCAACACATTTCTATGTACTATCCCCAGACTTGTAACAGAAAAAAAAAATTAGTTAAAGGAGGTAATCAGGGAAAATTGAGAAAATTATACCATTCAAAAAGATGCCATCTATTACATCGGGTTTTAACTTAGTGTTACAGATTGTCTACTTAGTTTATTCTGTCATAATTATGTTTTTTTCATAACCTTTTCATGATTAATTTTCATATCTATTATATTTTGATCAATGATATTCTATAAAAGAAATTTTGTGTCTAGGAAACTCTATAGTCAGAAGACATTGGTCTCTGGTTTTCAAGCATTCACCTGATNATACACTAGCATTTTTGAATCTCACCTTAAGTAACTTAACTGATGCCATGGAAAAGCCACTATCAAAGCAAGAAAAAAAATTCTGGCCCCTCAATTTCTTTATCATAAAAGCAATTCTTTATTTTTAATGAGTATACATGTGACCTAAGAAAAGAACATTTGATGGAGCAAAATTTCACTTCTTTGTTTTTGTTTGCTGAACTCAAGGAGAATATTGGCCAGCAGTCTTAATGAAGAAATTACTTGGATTTCTTTCCAGGATTTCACACAGGTTTTCAAATGCCTTTGACTGTCAGTGAGGATGTGAAAAGAAGTATATATAGAAAAAGAAGGTGGCTTAATGGCTGAATCATATTTTGATGTGTTGGAAAATTACTTCAAAGCATATTTTAAGTGCTTTTGTTTTCCATTAAGAGAACAAAGACAAATGAAAAAGTCAGAAAAGAAGTCACAGTAAGTGTCAAGCAGATAGGTAGATTTACAAATAAAACTTGGTAATGCTCTCTGTCAGTAAACCTGTCTTTATTATTTTCTTCCTGCCAAAAACTCACAAAATGTCAGGCCAGAAAGTGCATAAATTATATTATTTCTTTATATTTCTATTNGTAATCAGGGAAAATTGAGAAAATTATACCATTCAAAAAGATGCCATCTATTACATCGGGTTTTAACTTAGTGTTACAGATTGTCTACTTAGTTTATTCTGTCATAATTATGTTTTTTTCATAACCTTTTCATGATTAATTTTCATATCTATTATATTTTGATCAATGATATTCTATAAAAGAAATTTTGTGTCTAGGAAACTCTATAGTCAGAAGACATTGGTCTCTGGTTTTCAAGCATTCACCTGATTCAACCTCATTCCCAAAGGAAAATCAAGACTTCAGAGCATCTGGTACAGATATTAGGATCGGTACCTGATTGTAATTGTTTTGTCAGCATAATTAGGTCTTTGCAGTTATTAAGCAATTAAAGTTGTCATCAGTTTTAAATACTTTGCTTTAAACCTTAGTGGTTTATTGCTAATTGTGTTATTCAATATAAACTTAATTGGTTATGATGGTTGAACTAAAGAATGATTGCATATTATAAAACTGTACCTCAGATGGAGTAGGTTTCTTTAACAGATTTTTGTCCTTCTGATAACAAGACACAGCCATTGCAAGAATAAATGTATTCCATTGAATTTAATATTAATTCTGAGTAATCAGAGCATGAAATGTAATGGTTAATAATAAATTAATAATAGGAGAAACATGCAGACAGTAGTTCTGTTTCAGAATATACTGTGTAGGGCTTTGTTATGCCCTTATGTTTAGCATAAGAGATTGTTTCTTCCAGGAGAGGAAAAAAACATGCTCCTTTCCCCATGTACTTTTCAGGTCTAATGAAATGCTTCTTGAAATTTAGAATAAATCATCATGCTGACAGGTGAATATGTGAAAACAGAAGTGTGTGTTCCAAAACAACTAAAGATACAGATATGTAATTTAGAAAATATCACAAGGAAACTATTTCATTTCTTTTAAGTAAAATTCACCCAGTTTCATGAATTTGGCATAAGTTAAAAAAAATTCAGATGATGAAGATGTTATGCATGTACAATGTTCTACAAATACTGTAACCACCTTGATCTGAGAAACTCCTTCATGTTTAACCTGATGCCAAACATGGGAGACTTTTCACTGGTAAGTGTGAAGAAGGGCAGTGCCTGGACATGGTTGTTATAGTCATTAAGCCATACTGGGAAAAGGAGGACATGGTGGAAAAGGAAATACAGCAGATTTGGGATATTCTTCTCCTCTAAGGCTTTTATTCAGATATGACTCATTGAAAGTAATGTTCTTGTGCCAAGTTTACACTGTTTAAAGGTGCCACTCCATTGATTTTTTCCCATGACACGCAAAGCCTGCATTAACATTGAATTTCTGTTCACTTTATTTATTTATATATCTCATATGCAAATGCATGGATCACATATAAACTTTCTACTGATGCAAATGCAATTTACTCTTAAATAGGTTACTAAGCTTCCTACATTCTTTGACTTCTGCATAAAAACTTCACAGATAAATCAGAGAACCATGGTATAACATTTTTTATGGACCAATATCCTTAAAATATGACCAAAAATAATTCAAGAAAGGACATAAAGGTTAAAGACAGGAGTCTACAACTGCTACTTCAAAAAATATAGAAAACTTGAAGAAAATTATTCTCACCTAAATCCTTGCAAATCATGGACCTCACATTTCAAGAATTTCACATTCTGCTGACTTTGCTAACATATTACTTAACAATATAAGGAGCCTGATGAAGCTGCTTTCATGAATTATAAAAATTTGCAATAATTGGGTGGCTTGTTTAAGTATGATTTTAAAAAACGCAGGGAAAAGTTATCACAAAGATTCTTTGTGATTCATTTAAAGTGATAGCTTCATTTTTTTGTCAGAAAGATCAGAAACATATAATTGCAGAGCTGTGCTATATTTGTTTATTTATGTATTGGAGAAGCAGTCTGTATTCGGATAGGATTTAATAATTTCCTTTCATTTCAGTATTTCATATCAGTTCAGTAACTCTGGGAGATACATAGAAAAAAAATAAGGATTCCATTCCAGGGAAAAAGAAGATTCAGTCAGAGGTCCTAAAATGTGGCTGTATTTTTATTTTGCAGTTGATGAAGGAAGAAGGAGCTTTTTTGGAGAGTAAAGGATTACTGCATTAGTAATTTTGCAGCCCACAAAATTGTTGAATAACAAACTAGAATGATTGGGATTACCTTTCAAAAATGTTTGAAGTGAAAACCATTTCAGACAACAGAAACATCAATTAAGTAGTTACCCCACATTCAACAAAGTGCTTAAGCTTTTCAACTTTAGACATGTGTCTGAGAGTCACAGTTAGTGCTTTGCAGAACAAGTGATGCACATATGTCTATGCTTAAACTTTTGCTCATCTGAGATCTTAGTGAATACCCTTCTGACAATCTTGACCTAATATAGAATGATCACTGTCTTTTCTCTATCACTAGCAATTCAGCTAAATTCTGTTTTTTCTCAACCACAGATGTGAAATAAAATCCTTTAGAGACTGACTGCAAACCACAAATTATGCCTCAGAGATATGAACCAAAGTCTGAGATAAAAAAAGCTTTAATTTTCATACACTTAGGCACCAAAACTTGGAGGAAAAAATATAATTCTTGCATTTTTGAAGTTCATGTAACTTTTGTGAAATTTCTTTTCATATTTACTGTCCTTTTCTTTGAGTGATTAGTTTCCTGGCCTAAGACACAATGACAATCAAAAGAAACTATTTCATTGAAAATTTTACTGTAAAATGTTATAAACGAGGCAAGGACTCATGTGGAATTAAAAAAGGCACCTCATTTGTTGGTGTAACCACTGAGAACGGGAGCCCGAGATAAGCCGAGGCGCCATGTGACAAGCCAGAAAAAAAACAAGTAACAGTGCAAAGGCACTGGGTGCTCCTTAGGACACTGAGTTCCACCAGAGAACCTTCAGGAAAGTCTGACAGTCCCTTTTATACCCTCTTGCTCCCACTTGATTGGTGCACTCAGGATCCTCACTCTGATTGGTTCCTTCTCTGGCGACCAATTGGCCTTTAACAAGGGTCATCCTGGACCAATCATTTGGCCGGGGCGTCGAATGATTGGTCCATTGCATCCACCAATCCAGGGGCAGAGCGCTGATGCTGTTGACATGATGTCCATGGAGCTATCAGTCCATTAGAGCTTCCCCACAGCCTTCAACACGTATCCCTAAGAAACACCACCCACCCACAACAATTACAACCTTTAACACATACCCTCAGAAACATCAGCAATTACAGCCGTTAACCCCTGGAAATATTTATTTACTTATAACATAAAAGAAGCCAGGAAACACAATTCAGAATTTAAAAACCTAGTAGTATGAAAGACCTTCCTAGTATGCTACATACTTGTTTCGCTTAGACAGACAAAGAAAATTCCAACAAACAGCTTAACTGTCCCTTTCCTTAACTCATCCAGCCTTTCCTTCCTAGCAGGTATAGCTCTCTATTGATTTTTACAAAGGGAGAAGGAGAAGCTGAAGTACATGAAGCATGTTATTGCATGTTATTGCATATATTCCCAAATATCTGAAAATCAAATATTCACGTTCAGCTGCACAAACTGGTCATAACAGACTAGAAGAAAGACTTTAAAGAAATTGGAATGCTGCATCCAGTAAGACCTGACACATAATCTTAAATATGAAAGAAAACCAATCTACTTTCATGTGCTTTGGTCAGCCAGTAGTAATCCTGCAATAACAACAAAAAATATAATCCTGAGTAAATGTGTGATTCACAGCTCACAAGGCTGACTGATCTTTTAGTATTTCACCCTGATATTAATAAAGACTATATTTTTCATCATTAAACACACCATAAAGTGCACGTTTGTAAAGTTGTGACAAGAACTTTTCAATTTAATTATCCAAGATAAAAATTTTGAAAGAAATATCAACAGTATGCAGAGAATCTCAGTTTATTTTTAAAGTTCCTAACAATTTTCTGTACAGTCATGCAAAACTTTTGCTCTAGCAGTGAATCTTGGCACTACATGGCAACAGACAAGACTTTAGAGTTTATAGTGGCATTTTCTCTTTTCTGATGTGTTTGTGAGTACAATGAGACAGAGAGCTGATTCAGAAAAACAGAGGAAATCTGTGTGTTGTGGTTTAACCCCTGCCAGCAGCCAAGCTGCACACAGCTGTTCACTCACTCTCCCACCAGACAGACTGGGGAGAGCACTGTCAGGGTAAAAGCTGGAAGGCTCGAGGGTTGAGATTAAGACAGTTCCATAGGGAAAGAAAAAGCCACACACACAAGCAAAGCAAAGCAAGTAATTCAGTCACTATTTCCCATGAGCAGACAGGTGTTCAGCCATCTCAGGAAAGCAGGGCCCCATCACACGTAGCAGTGACTTGGGGAGACAAAGGCCATCACTCTAAACATCCACTCTTCTTCCTTCTTCCCCCCAGCTTTATATAATGACCATGATGTCATACTGTATGGAATATCTCTTTGGTCAATTGGGATCACCTGTGTCACCTTCCAACCTCCCATGCACCCCAAACTGTCTTGCCAACGTGGCAGTACGAAAAGCAGAAAAGGCCTTGGCTCTGTGTAAGTCCTGCTCAGTAAAAACAAAAATATCTCTATATTATCAACATTGTGTTCAACACAAATCCAAAACACAGCTGCACACCAGCCACTGATAAAAAGATTAACTCTTACCCCAGCTGAAATCAGCACACTGTGCTAAAGCTCTTCCTTGATCTCCCAGTATGAACTCTGGGAGGAACTCAATGCAGACTCTTGTCAGATACACCTCTGCCAACAGAGAAAAAAGTAACATCAACACAAATGCACAATTCAGACTGCAATTAAGTAATTGCAGGTTTTAAACTCTTTTTTGTTTTTAAGACAGAAATTCTAGTTTACAAGGAGTTCCAATATATTTGAGTTGTTATAATATAGTAGAATTTTGAAGTACATGTATTTTTTTTCAAACAGAAAGCCTGATTTTCCAACAAACTTCTAAGTATTTTACTTAGAAACAAAGGCACTCTTCTTGTTAAGTTGGAAGGTCGAGATTGGAAAAAAAAATACTAGGCTTAGAAACTGTTTTGTTCTCTTTGCCAGATATTCCAATGGGGTTTGAATGAGTTTAGGCAGTTCAGAAATACTGCCTAAACAGCAAGATGTGAGCTAATATCATCATTAATTAATCTCTCTGGCTATTCTAGGGAATTGGAAAGTTCTTTCTCTATTATCTGTCCATACTAGAGGTACAACCATGGCAGAACAATATTCCCCCTGTCGACATCCAGTAGCCCTTTACAAATTATCGATTCATCTCCTTTTTAATGAGGCACAATGTAAGCCTGCATGGACTGAACAATCTGACCTGATTCAACAATGCACTTGAATACACACCTGAATACACAAGTAGACATGGAGTTGAATTTGATACATATAATTCTCCAATCTGCAGCCAACTCAGTATTCTTCAATGTATATTTTCTAACAGAAAAATTTCCATACATTTTCTTTGTCTGATTCTCCAGCCCATTTTTACATATTAAGTAATATTTCTGGTGCTATGCCTGGGTTTACTGCATCCTAGAGCAAAAACCTTATTCCTTTTGCAAACATCTGATTTTACATACTTCAAATTAGTTCTAACATCAACTAACTCTTTATTTATTATGTAGTAAAACTTATATAGATATATTTATTTGGTGATTAATTCAGGTGTTTCAGGGAAAATCAAACATACTAGTTCCTAATCCCAGGGACCTGTAACTGAATTGCATGATTCAGAATAAAATTTTTAATCCTGATTGAGGGTGATGCACAGAAATCTCCACACATATGCACATTTTAAACCGAACTCAAGCAGCAACAGGAAGGCTGATAACTTGATCCCAAATTGTTTGTAGCATTCCTATTATATCCATTTTATAATATTTTTAATATAAATATTGTTTTAGTAGTAATAGGAACACTTTCTTTGATTTTGCCAAAAAATATGAGGATGCATATTAAATAAATCTTCTAACATATTGTATCTCAAATATATTTATATTTATAATTATATAGCTCTATAGCAAAACGTCAAAGTGCAAAAACATTGTGAGAACTTAAGGCAAAAGTTACATTTTCTTTTTTATTTTTCTCTTTTCTAGACATCAAACCTTCCCAGTCTTAATTTACATTAAGGAACTATATCTATGTGAATGAAAAATACTCTTGCTGAAATCAAGTGATTAAAATCAGCAGTTTGATCCTTCACTTGCAAATATATTCATTTTTGGGCAGACAAATAAGCATGAAAGAACTCTTCAGTCTGGTGAAATTTGTGCCCATATGATCCATCTGGAGTTTCAGGCAGAAACTGGTCTGCAGCGGCAGCAGCAACAACAGCAGCATGTCTTTCTGTCATCTGCTTCATTGACTTTTAAACCATTTTCTAAGCAAACCTCCCAAAAAAAAAGTTGAAAGAGGTGACAAGCTTAGGGAACTTTTGGACTAGTGATTAACCAAAGAAGGCCACCTTTTTCTATGTAGTACCCCTGCTGTTAGCAAGTTTTTCTTTCCAGTGTTAAAATGTTAAAGTTCTCAGTTGTATGTCAATGCTGCATTAAGCTGATATTCCAGTAATCAACTGTGAAAGGCCCCAGATGTATTGTGGAGGAGAAAAAGGAAGTCTTTTATCAAAAGCCAGTTCCTGCTTCCTGAACTATGATACAGCTTCTAAAGTTTCCCTCCAGCTAACAGAGCACAGTCAGAGCTGAGAACGTGGGAGAAGGGAAACACGCACATACATGCACCACATACACTCAGAGGACAGTTCTCCTCACAGAGGTGCAGATGGAGCAAGTGAGGTGCACTGGTTAAAGGAAAACAAATAAAAAATAATTTTCCAGGATCTAGTAAAAATTCTGCACAGCACAAATGTAGTTGCACCATGTCTGCAAACTAGAGTAAGTTTTGTTTGAGTGAAGTGGCTATAAAAAGAGGCAATCTTTAAAGTTGTAGTAGTATTTTACTTAGAAACAAAGGCACTCTTCTTGTTAAGTTGGAAGGTCGAGATTGGAAAAAAAAATACTAGGCTTAGAAACTGTTTTGTTCTCTTTGCCAGATATTCCAATGGGGTTTGAATGAGTTTAATTATAGTACTGCCTAATTCCATCCCATAAAATTACATACGAACCAAATACTAAAGAAAATGTGTGATTCTGTGTTATTTTTAGCTTTGTGTATTTTTCCTCCACTTTTATTCATTTCACCTTTGAGACTTAAGGTAAACTCCAAGTAGAGACCAGAAAAGCAAATCATTTCCTTTTAATTACTCCGCCAGGAAATCAGTTAATGGAGGTTCACCCTGGGTCATGTAAAACTGCTATCACAAATCTTTAAGCCACAAATGAACTAGAAGCAGAAATCTGTCTGCCACACATGGTGTGACTTTTGGTAATTTTTCCCAGGTGTTTCTTTGACTAATTGAAAAAGAGTAACAAATGCTCTGTGTGGCAAAAATAAAAAAAATCTCATTCTCCTTCCTATAACATTCATGTCATGTGCTTTCCCATAGCTATGTCATTTGACACAAAACCAACATGGTGTACAACAAAAGTATTATAAAACTGGCTGATATGTTTCCAAAATTAATTGTTAATAAGGAATCGCCCTGAAACAGGTGCACGTCCTGTGGATCCATTTATATACACTTCTAGTTAATTCTTTTGAATTATATCAGGAAAATCTGATATATTCTTGCTGCTAAAGTCAATAGATAAAATGATAGAAGAAGTGAGTAAAGAGGAGGGAAAATACCCCCACAAACCAGACTAATCCAGACAGCTTGATAAGGTAGACATAAATATACAACTTATTAATATGATGACCCATAAAGCAAGAAATCTATCCAGGGAGGCAAGGGTTCTGTCAGGGATTAGAAAGGTCGTGGTAGATAATAAGCCAAACATGAGCTCTCACTACAGATCTATAGCTGAAAGGTCTAAAGAAAACCTTGGAAGTTTCAACAGAGAACTATCAATTAGGAAGGATATATTACCTTTGAATCTGGCAATCATGCAACTGCAATTGTAAAGCTTTATCCCCTTTTTAGAGGTCTAGAAAGATGTTGATCGGTTGGAGAGTTCAAAGTAGAAGCATGAGACTGATTAAAAGACTAGAAAATGTGCACTATTTTGAAAGACTTGAGGTAAATTTGTTTACTTTAGCAATAGTAAGAAGAAATCTAATCCTAGTGTATATCTAGATAGGAAAACAATGTTGTTAATAGAGACTTCTCATTTCAATTATGAAATAAAATGGCTTAAAGTGAAAACCAGATCATTTCAATCCCCAGTTAAGTAAATCCAGGAGAAAATTAAGAAAACAAGAAATATGTCTCTGTGCATTGCATTGCCTTTCTATAAAGAAGGGGAATAAGTCAGTATTAATTTTAACCTCTCAATCATCATGGAATTTATAAGAAGAGAGATATTCAATAAAAACTTTAGACATATCTTGGTGTGAACTTAAGAATGAGAAATGCAATGTCTTAATAGAATTCTAGGATGAAAGAGGTATGAATTGTTTAAAAAATAAAAAAGTGTCAAACGAAAAACTGGTATGCAATACACAGGAAGACAAAATAAACAAAAAACTAATTAAATAAGAAGGCAGTTCAGTTTCTAAAACAGGATATGTTTCATACCTCAGGTACGAATATGAGAATACAACGTGATTTGCATTAGTCCAAATGTGATTGCAAGCCTATTCATTTTTGGGTCTTACACAACAGATATCTGGTACAAAGATTTCATTTGTAAAAACACTGAATACTCAAGATAATTCCATGTGCAAGTATAATATTTTTGGTTTTCTCCAATGTATGGGCCAATCTTCATGGGTTTTTTCAGGTCTGTGGTCCTTGTGCAATTCAATAAATGTCTTAATCCAAATGCAAACATTTCATTGCACAGGTCATGTCCTTCAATGATAGGAGTCACTGTGCTTATTCAATTAACCTCCAGTGTTACTGAGTGTAGCACTTGGGACTTTAGATTTCATTAGAGTATATTTTCAGGAGTCCCAGTAGATTCCCATGAAATTTTGACTCTTCCCCTTTGCTACTGCACTTGGAAAAGACCATCTACGCATCTACTACATGAAAAATGGAGTACATTTAAATAATATAATAAATTCTAAGTCCAAGTTTTGTTTTCTAGGTCACTTGACACAGGTTTATAAGAGAAATTCCCCTCCTTCTGATATGACAAAGTATCTGTTCATTCAGATCAATATATCAACATCCTACCTTCCTCTTCCTCTAGATTAACATTGGTCTGTCATTGGTCAGATATGTAAAAATTTCTAAGATGTGGAAAACTGCTCCATGAATCACAGAATAGGATAGCAACACATTTTGTATAAACAAAGCAGCATAAACAGTTCAGTCTTCCAGAACATTATTCAATTAACTAAATGTAAAAAATGGTATGAAAATAACTGTATTGCATAAGAGAAACACACATGCATCAGCATATTTAATTGGTGGATAAATCCTTCAGAAATTACCTCAAAAGCCACTACAAGGACATTTCACATTCAGTAACTGTAGAATTATAATCTTTCAGAAAATTGCTTACCAGGATCTAAATTTCTCTGTAAAATAAAAATAGTTACTCTTCCTCTTGATTTTAAAGGAGCCTTTCCTACTAGGGATAAATATGAGTGATTCATGGGTCTTCTGAAATGGAAAGATAGGCAACATCAGAAAGAAACTGGGCATTAACACTTCCTTATTTTGACAGCAGTAAAACTTTATATTAATGGAAATAAAGACATTGTTCAGTCCATTTAGAGGATGAAAATGGCATTTTTTTAATCAAATGGGGGAGGTGTGGCTGTAATCTTTGCAAAGTGTATAAGGTAGAAATAATGTACAATTCCATTTTCTATATGGAATAATTAAATAGACTCATTAAGTGGTTATATTAATTAGCTGGTGGCAGTCAGTGGATTCAGCTAAAGGATATATTAAATAAATTAATGGTGAGGAAAGCAGAAAAATAAAACCAAGACAAAAAATCCATGGCTAAATGCTATAATCCCTAGAAGTTTATGATATTATGTTATTCCAGCTTCCTTTGTAAATAAAACAAACTGTGAAATCAGAAGGACTGAATGATAATAAACCATGCAAAACTATCCTGAAAGTAAACAGGTGTAATTTAAAAGACAGATTTCTATCATACACAGCAAGGATTTGAACAGCCCAGTCTCAAACAATTCAGTCTTAAGAGCAATTTTTGCCAACTATTTTCTTTCCGGGTATCAAAAATCCTGGCTTAAAGCCAAGAACTGTTGCTGTATTGTTAACGACATACAAACATTTCAGAGACTGAAACTGGAAAATATAAGGAGAGGGGAAATAAAAAGGAACTTCAAATCCGTTTTAACAATAATATGAGAAAATAAAGATACTTTATATCTGGATTTTTGGAAAAGCCAGAACATAACACAAGTTTTGTTGTTGTAAGAATTTCTTCTGCTGCTTAATATTTAAGGTTTATATATTTAAAACAGAATGAGTTTTTACCTTTGTGGTTTCCAAATGTGAAAGTCTGGAAATAATTAAGCCATTATTTTCACATCTCACTTAAGCAAATAATTTTTTTCTTTGTTGAAACTAGGTGTTTAAAAAAAAGTATTCTCTTTTTTTTCCAAACTAGCAGTAATTATAGCCAGGCCAGGGAAAGGTCCTTGCACTAGGCTGGGAGATGTAATGAAAAAAAAGCCTGACTCCATCTTCTTTGAGCCCTCCAACATTGATAAGATCCAATCTGAGCCGTCTCTGGATGAAAAAAAGAATTCCTATCTGTCTCAGCCCTTCTTCATAGGAGAGATGCTCCATCTTTGTGACCCTTCACAGGACCCCATCCTGTATGTCTGTATCTCCCTTGCAGTGGGGGGCCCAGAGCTGACACACTGCTCCAGTTGTGGCTTCATCAGTGCTTAGTAGAGGGGAATCATCTACCTTTGATCTGCCAGCCATGCTTTGTCTAATGCAGTGTGGGACACTGTTAGCCCTTTTTTTCCCACAAGGACATGTTTCTGGCTCAAGTTGAAGTTAGTATTTACCAGGAATCTGAGGTCTTTTTCTGTCAACTTGCTTTTCAATGTGCTAATATCTGGTGATTTTCCTCCCAAGGTGCAGGATTTTGCACTTTCCTTTTTGCAAATAACAGTCCATCACTTGCCAGCCTGTTTGTAGGAATGGGTTTCAACTCTGTTGGTAATGTTACCTTTGAAAGGGTCATCTTTTTGGGGGGCCAAAGTTTGCTGTCTAGAGATTGCCTGTAGTTTTCCTTGTTTCAAATATGTAGATATATTACTAAGATATGGTCTTTCATGGATTTCAACAGGATCAAAGTTTTAGAGCATTTGGACATTCCTATACTGGATATTCTTTGGGTAGACTGAATGTTGTAAGTATAATTACTGTGCTCTGACCTATCTCATTCTGACCCAGTATTTGAAACCTCTTGTACTGGAAAACAAAACTCTTTTTCCTGATATGAAGTAAAGTGAGAAGGGCTTATGTCAGTCCAGTACTAATACTTAAAAGGGTGGAATTTATCACATTATCATCATTTGATTAATAGATCAGTTTGCAGCCTAGATTATAGTCAAACAGTTTTATTCACTCAAGATGCTGGTGGGGAGGGAGGGGGATTTCCCCTGAAAATCATAGAGTATATTCACAAGATGGTTAACAATTGATTGATAATCTTCCTAACGCTATATGTTACAAGCACAATAATATTGCTTTTTCAGTGTGGTTGGTGTTTTCTGCGAAATATTGCAACAATTCATTCTATTAAAATTTCAGCACTGGTTGTTCTCTTTGCAGATTTTCTTTTTTCTGAAGGCAACATTTCAATGCAAGAAGCAATGTTTTTCCATTTTTTTTAACATCACTTACTAAACTTGTGACCATTACTCTTATCATTCTTGTATCTACTGCTTGCAAACACAAATTCTTATAGATTATCCATTTATCACATAGAATTTAAGAGTGTATCATATTGCTATGCAGCATTCTAGGAGCGTCCAAGGTAAAACAAAACTGAATGTAGCAGGACTTAACTTTATATACCATATTCATAAAAATCTGGAAATCATTCAGAGGTAGTAAGTATGTAACCCCATGAAGCTGCTTCCATGGACTCTTAGGGATCAAATGGCACTGCAGTGTTTATGAAAGTACTAGCTGTTGTCTGGGAATGTGTTATGCCCTTGTATACTGCCTGCTTATGAATGTACTTCTTTACCCTTCTCAGTTTCTCTACTGCTCAGGCTACCCTGACTAATGTGTGCACCACAATATCATATATCCAGGTTTTACTGAACTGTGCACTCATGAGGTTATGGAAGTATAAAGTGTGATTCCAGACTCAGGAGGGTGGTAGACTCAACTTTATCTATTTAGTCAGATATCAGTAGAATACTATTTTCTCAAGCAGTCCCTCAGGGTTTTAAGCCTTTGAAATAGGTAACAAAAACATGCAGACCTTGGTTTAAAAGATAGCATGTCACAATATAAAGGATTCAGTCAAAATCCTTTGGAATTTGGAAAAGAAATGGGCGCTCAATTTTGAATTTGGGCTGACTAAAACTAATGCTATGGTCTTTGAGCACTCATGGCTTCCCAGAAGTGATTCATTTTCAACAGCAATTTTTTCAACATTTTCCTCAACTACTCACTGCCTCTATTGCCTCACATTATGACAGGTTATGAAATAATATGGATACCATGAAAGAAAAATGATCAGATTATGGAAAGTGAGAATATGGATGACATTTTTTGCAACTGTTTAACTGCATTTTCCCAATCTTCTGGTTTTATACTTAATGATTCTATATTATATAACATTATTATTACAATTTTAAATAGAAATAGATGGACAACTTAAAATATAGAAAATATATTAAGCTCTTCCTGAAATCTACTATGTGTAACTTAAAGACTATAATATAATATAATATAACTATATATGATATATAAATACTTTTACTCACATAGAAAGGAATGTATTGAACCTTTGATCAGCCTAAGGGTCATACTCAGCTAATGTCAATTTCCAGTGACTGCAGAGGACATGGATTGAATCCACAGAATGTTGGAACATTGGGTGGAAACAACTAGGTTTCATTACTACCCATCTCAATTCCCTAGTCTCCCTAGACTGGCAGGAATGTGTATTGGCGCAGTAACCTATAACAATAATTTGTTGCATGGAAAGTAAAAATCACCTTCACAAAATATCACAGTTAATAGTTTCATTTTCAAAATCATTTAGGACATGAGTTGCACATTTTTAGCACCCCATAGTGGGCCAGCTCTCCATATAAAGATTGTGCCTCCAAAATCCTAATCCTGTACTAAGCAATAGTGTCTTTAAATTATCAAGTTTTTATTACTAAAGTAACATTAGCCTTAAAGTAATGATGGTATTTTAAATAATAAAATGTAATTTTAATACTATATTAGGCATTTCAAATCTGTGTAGGTTACATTAAATCATGATGGCATCATTCATTATCATTACTCTATGTTTAGACAATTGAAGTCTTAAGTAAGCTGATATATTAAATAACCTTCTTAATTTCAAGTTCATTGAGGCATGTATATCAGGTATGTCCACCAGGAGGTGATTGTCTTGCAGTCCATTGAACCACCACAGAGGAATTTTCAGAGGGACCTCATCTCTCGACAAAAAACCCAAGAGACTGTCATCAACTGTATCAATCACCCACTGCTCAGTCCAGGTGTAGCTATATTTAAATAAACTAGATAACTAAGTGTGTTGATACAAAGAAAAAAGGATAAGCAAGAGACAGGAAGAGAAAAGGAATACAGCTACTTATTTTGGTTCTCTACATTTCTTATTATTTAGGTAATTTAAAAAAATTTTGTCTCAAATATGTAAAGATGCTGTTAGGACTTTAAAGCCTAGAAGTCAGCAGTTTCAAGATAACAAAAATTAATTTTCTTTAGTGAAAGAGTGTTAAACATTGTAATTCAGTTGCCACAGACTGAGTATGCCTTGGTATAGTCACTTCTAGAGACTGATTGAACTCGTAGGAATAAAGCTCTCACTTCAACAGTATTTCTGTTAATCTCCATGAAAAATCAACCAATGGTCAACACTTATTCGGTAAATTGTACTTCCTTTACACTGGCAGGACCCTACCAAATTTGATGGAAATTCTCATTCATGGCTCCACTCTCTATCGTGTCGTCTGTCTAGATTTTGATTCTACAAGTTCTTGTCAGCCCTTTTTAACCAGAAAAATTATTTTGTTCCCCATGTCCCTGAAATAAATGTTATTCATAAAGACAGAAATAAAGAGTATATGAATGATTTAACATATAATAATTTTCACATCACTCTCTGGTGCAGTGTGGAGACAAACAGTCATGCTCAGCTTGGTGTTAGCTGGGTGACACAGGATCTAGCTGTTTCCTTCAAGAAAAGACAGAAATAGAATTCACATGGTTGAAGTCACTTAGAAGGATAAAATATTACAATTTGTTGTGTGAAGAAAAGAACTGAGATATCAAATGACCTCACAACCATCTCTGATTTTTATTATCTCCTTCACGTCCATGAACTAATTCAATAACTTTTTTTATTTGCTTTATTTTGGACTGTTTTCGGAACAAAGAAAGCCATGTTTTTGCTGTATCTGAGTACCTGAATTTTGAAACTGCTCTTTGTCAATCAGTTTTAAATTTTTAACTCCACTTAATATCTTCTTAGCTGAGATAGGGAAAGGATAGCTAATTATGTTTATATGAAGTTTTGTTGATTATTCCCTGAAAAAGGATATCATTCAGACCCCACTAAAATAAATCATTTCAATAGTCTGTGACTCAAACTAAGAGAAATATGTTTTCTTTGCATTAGACAGGTTTAGATGTGATTTCAGAATAAGCAGCTGAAAATAAATGCATAATGCTTACAAAGGGTACTCGCATAGGCAAAGGCTCCAGTAAGTTTAATGAGCGCAAATTTGAATGTATCACATGAAAGAGGACATGTGATAAAATGAAACTGCAAATTCAATATGAAAAAAGGAGATTTTTCCTAACCCAGAGTATAATCAACATGTGGAGAAAATTTTCCACGGAAGGTCATCTAGGATGGTAGATTTAACAAATGAATGGATGGTTTTACAACCATTATTAAAATTTGTTGCTATGCAAGATTAGACAATGATGTGAGTAATCACATTTTAGGCTTCAGGGCTTAAGCTGATTGCTTATGAGGGTTAGAGACTAATCCATCTTCTCATTTCACAGTATCCAAATTTACTTAAGTGCTCTCTGAAAGAGAACAATTGATTTATTCCAAAATAGCATGTAGTGGTCACTAAGTCATAGAAACAATGTAAAAGAAAGCCACCCCAGTACTCAACATGCTTTGTTTTGGTTTTCAATTACACACATCCTAATCTAAAGATTGCAGGCTGGGAGCTTATTGCATCGATGAATGACTATATTGAATTACTTACAGATCTATTTTGTGTCATGGAGACTGAACAATAACTTATTTGAGCTTATCTTCTTGTCTGATAATTTTTTAAATCCACAGTTATTGTTATCTTCTCTTCCAGAAGACAAATAGCAAAACAGATACTTTTAAATTAGGGGAGATACAGTTACCAGAACTTTGAAATAATTTTTAAATGTTCACAATATTGTTGAAAAAAAGGGTTGGGTCAAGTATTTCCACATTCCTTATAACGTTATGATCAGGATGTGACCTATTAAAATTATAAGTTATTAAATTTGCAAAATTCAACAAAAATGAAATAATATAAACTCATTTATTATAAAGGAAATTATTTAATAGAAAATATGAATGAGGTAAAAATTATACATTATAAAATAAGGGAGTGTGACTTTTTACAAAGGTAGATGATGCTAGAACAAGGGAGAATTCTTTTAAACTGAAAGAGCAGAGGTTTTCATTAGATACTTGGAACACTTCAAGGTTGTAAGAGTAGTGAGCTACTGGAACAGGTTGTCCAGAGAAGACTGGATGCCCATCCCTGCAGAAGTTCAAGGCCAGGCTGTATGGGGCTTTGGGCAGCCTGGTCTTACTCATCAATCTAAGACTATTCATGAAATATGGAATTTTTGTTTTAATACTACAGCACAAAATCACTGTAAAATTGATGCCCTGAATTTTCAAAAAATTGGCTTTTTCCTCTACTATATATCGATTTTGGCAGCTTGGCTAGGCTTTCAGTTTTTGCAGTAAATACAGGTGGAAACTTCTTTCTTCAGAATGCCGTTTACTGTGAGGTGTGCCAGAAGCAGATTTTTCATATTGGCTTCAAATTGGAAAATGTCTACATGCCACCAAAATTACTTTTTTGCTATATTCTTCCACAGGAGCATTATGGATAAACTCGTCCATCATCTCCTCAGTGAAGGGCATGGCCTTCAGAGTATTAGAGATGGTTCAGAGGAGGCCGGGTCAATTTGGCAAAGATAAACAAACATGTTGGGAAAATCTGTAATGTGACATTGGTCTGGAAAGCAATCCGTTTAAACTGTTTCCATACCTTCAATAAAATTTGTCTGTCATATTCTAGCTTTTCTCATCTAGAAATATTAGATTGAGTTACAGCTTATAAACATAAAACAATGTTACAATACCCACTACTGAGCTTTCTTCAAACCCCAAGCACAACTTTTCTTGTAAGGTCTTACCACACTATGACAACAAACTGTAGAGGATAATCAAGAACAGAAGTGCCAGGAATCAAAGTTGAGTCAAATACAGTTCAAATAAACCCTATAATGATAGGATACAAGGTGGGATGATGCAGATGTTCTTATGCAGTATAATATAGGACTTCAGTGTAGTTTTTCCCTTTAACTGCAGACTGTTCCCTCTCAAAATACCCATTTGAGATCTCTATGAAGAGGATATGCATCCTGTTCGGATTTTATGGCTTGTTATTGATGCTCCTTTAGACATAACAATCTCAGAACATACAGAGCTTCAAAAACCTTGTTTGCTTATTTTTCATGTTTAATTATGTGTGTGCAAGGATTCAGAAAATTATTTGCTGCACCAGTTTAGAAAAATACAAAGAGACTTTCTGAGTTATGTAATTTTGAAAAAAGAAAAAAATGTTTAAGATTTGCAAACTGCCTGAGCATCTCCTGGAATTTAGCCAGAATTACAAGATTTCATGTTTATAAAAGTCATTGGAAAAGTAATTCAAAATGTCCACAACTGCTCAATCTTTTGTTTACATATGCTACCAGCTGAATCATGTATATCCTCAGAGATGACAAAAAGGGCTTCACTATACATCTGAAATGTTTATAAAAGAAGTACAAATTCATCCAAATAGGAATTGGACTTGGTGCACCACAGGACAATTAAGAGATTTAACTACATCAAGATCTTCTGCAGATGTGTATTAAATCATCACTAGTAAAGGACAAGGATCCTAGATTGAATTTCTTTTAGATGGACATTTTTCTTTAACACCCACCCATTTCAGAAAAAAAAAATAAAATGGTGCCAAATTTCTGTCAAATAATTTACTTTGGCTGCAATTCCAGGTGAAATGTTCCCACCTCTTTCCTTCCCCTTGGCTTTTCATTCTTATTCTGGACTGTATTTTGCCATCACTTATACACCACTATAGCATTTCATGGAGTTTTAGTTCAAATGGAATAATTCTACTAAAAAAATAATCCTTTTCTGAGATTTGTTTTTAACCTGAATCAGTTCAGCATCTGGTTTATATTTGCAACAGATGTGTACGACCATGTTAATATAGCGATAACATAGAAAAACTGAGGAATGAACATTTTTCACTGTCAGAAATCACTATACCTTTAAACATCCCCAGATTTTTTTTCCTTCTCCCATCCATATTAGAAAAGTAAACATGGGATCTATACTGAAAACGGACTGACAATTTAACACGAACAGTTGGAAGAATTCATAACCCTTAGGAAGACAACTTACCTAACCATGTAGTAGATGAAGAGAGTTAATTCAAAATTAATGGAATATAATAGTGCCAGTATACTGGGTAAACATCTCAAGGAAACCAATAAAAAATGCTGAGAGAGGGATATGAAAGATCTCAGTACCTAATTTAAAGCTTCTCTTCATATAGCATAAAAACTACTGAATCCTTTTTGTTAAGATCCTATGCTCACTCTTTTAAGAACTTAGCAGGGAGTCAGTTCTTTCTCTTCACAGGAAATTGCCAAATGAAATACAATGTTCCTTGTTTTTACCTCACAATTTGGTGCTTAATTATTTTCCCTTGTTGTAGGTTTACTTCCTCAGGTTTGAGCCACTCAAATACACATCTCCCATGAAAACAGCATCCCCTGCAGAATGTAATTTACATTGGAACTTTTAATCTCTGTATTTAGCATAGGTTGAAAAAATAAAACATGAGGATGAGGATTCTCATCTTAGGTGTACACATGAAGTAACAAATTTTCAGGCTGTTGTTGTTGTTGTTGTTTTTAAAGGAGTTATACATTACCATCTGTATTTTTTAAATGGTGATGGTTACACAAAGGTGGTCAGTAGAATACAAGGAAACATTGCTGAAGCAATCAATGAAACACAGCACAATGCAGAAGAATGGGCCAAATATGCAGCTGATATAAACCCCAGTAGAGTAGCTATATTGACCAGCTCAGCATCTGCCTCAAGACGTATTTCAATCATATTTTCTTAGTCTATTTAGGAAAAAAAGGTAAAGAGAACATTAAGCTGCATGCCAAAAAATGAGAAAATATTAAATATAAGACTTGTCTGCATTTGTAACAGAGTTTCCAGAGAAATGAGTTTTAAGTTCCAAATATTTTTTTTTTTGAGTTCTCAAACATGATCTGACACCATGAAAACATGTATAGGTCCATATTTATGGAAAATTATTTAGTATTTATTTGTACAAGCATATTTGTACATGCTTTTCAGTGCTGCAAAGTGGCAATCTTCCCTGTTTTGGTGCTAGTCACTTACTTGTAGTGGTGTGGTTTTGGTTNCTTATTAACTTTGAAGGTCGTTTGAAGACAGAAAGCTTTTAATAGAGACCAAATGGATAAAGTAAAGAGTACATCTCCAAGACCAGTAATATACTGAAAACTTAAAAGATGGGATTTTCCAAGATGCAAAAGTACAGAAAAATATTATCATGTGGACCATTTAAATCCTAGAAAAAGACCTTTGCCCAAAAAAACTCAGTTAACAGAAATCCAGGGTATGCATTGAATCCAATTAACTGTGGATTTTATCCTGAATTTTACCAGGAAGGATAGACTTTAATCCTGTTTTCATGCTTTCTTATAAGTGTTCCTTCTGATATACACATGTGCTGTTGTCTCATGTAGAGACAGCAGATGATAAGATCTATGGACGATACTGGAAAATCCTAGCTGATCATAGCAACAGTTACAATTTGACTTTCTTTTCATAGAGAAAAAATCTATTATATTTTATTGAGACAATGATTCTAATGGATTGATTGAAGGAGATACCTTAAAAAATGCCTACTGTTCTACACCTTCATTTTGCATCAGAATGCTGGAAGGTGGTTCTCAGAGTTCTGTAAAGAAATTAAATAAATTTAATTTTAAAACATCCCAGATGGAAATAGGTATGGAGAGACCTCTGCCCATTTCTGAAATTAACTTTTATGCATCTTGGTAAATAGTGTTCTATTTCTGCTGCTGATGTACCCAACAGACATGGTCTAGAACACAATCAAGGTTACGAAGACAGTAATAAGATTTTTTCTCAGACCATTCTTTTTATTATTATCATGCTGTAGAAAAAGTAATAAATGCTTTGCATTAGTGCATAGATAAAGCAAAACATAGCCCTCCATCATGACCTCTACTACATCTAGTAGATAGAATTAAATGTTCTATTCTTCCAACTTCCAGAGCCCTTGTCTGTCTGATAGAGTCTTAATAAGGTTCTTAGAAGACAATAATAATCTCTCAGTGTAAATGATTCTCAAATGTGCCATTAGTTCATGACTAATGTTAGTGGTCTTCAGTTATACCTCTTCTGTAACTTTTTGTTTTACTCACATATGAGATTTCACTACAGAGTGTTGCAACTACAGTGTGTTACTCATGCAGAAAAATGTTCTGTTTATCTTATACAACAGCAGGAAATCCCCATTCAATTTTCTGTCCAAATTTCTGAAAGTGATTTGAAAGACCTGTAACAAAGTATTCCTCAGGGTTCTCAAACTAAAGGGCTCATTCTTGCTATATTTCCATATTAATTGCTTTAGCTATTACAAATAACAGTTCTAATTGGCTTTTGAAGACTTTTTGAACTTTGGTAATTAAGTCCATAAGGTACTTTTAAAATTGTTGGCTCTAACCCACTGTCGTCTCCTTGTCTGCCCACACACTGGGTAATTAATGCAGACTCTCCATGCAGTCCATCTCTTGATTTCCAGTTCACTATTTGGAATGAGTATGTCTTTCTTGCACAGAAGTATATGCACAGGCATATGAACAAAGAAAAATCCAGGGAGGATTTGAACTTGGGAATAAATAAATAATCAATTAAATGTTTAAAAAAAAACGAAAAAAATGAGAGAAAAAAGAAAAACTCTTGTTTTGAAGCAGCTTTTTCTGTAACCAAATTACTGACCTGTTTCTGGTTCTTAGTACGTTAGTTTTGATAGTACTCTGGAAAAAGTTTGCACTGAAGCTTCAAACTGTACAAATCTTACCTATGAAAAGTTAGAACCACTAACGGAAAAACAAAACTGGTTTCGCCAAGACGTTCACTATATCTTTTAATCTGTTCAATCTGATTCAAACCACCATGATGCAACTGTTCTTGTCTGATCTTGGAAGCTGAGCAGCTTTGGAAACCACCTGGAAAAATCTCATGCAATATGAACATAAACTAGGATATCACACCCTACCAGTTGGTGAACACCAAGATGCATGAGCAAGTATGTGTAAGGTTTTATTAATTTGTCAGTGACACTGAGAAATTCAGGCATCAGTAAGAGATGGTGAAGGACTGATCTAAAATGTTTCATAAAAGCCACACAAGCAGCATTCCTTTGGTGTCAGGCTCAGCAGAGTACTTAAGCAGAAAAGTTTTCATTTATAATGAGGCTATAGATGTCTGGGACATGATTCACACCCTACACATAGACATCTAGTCATATGTAATTGTTCCTGGGCATCTGAGGTCTAGAAAATGGGGCTGGAAAACATGAATAAAGATTGATGAAATAGAAATTAAGGGTCCATTCTGTCTCTAGTAGTTACCTAAATATAAATCAAGTGAATTTTACTCTGATTTCCTCTCATGTTTTTTGATCACATTAATAAAACACATTTTCCATGAAGGGGTTAAGTCACTCTCTTCATATTTTTCAACCTTATAATTCTGCTTTATTCAGTTAAATAAAAAAGTGGAAGGCAGTATGCTTAGGCTTGAGGAGAAATCTACTCTGAAATACCTAAAATTGTTAGGAAAACGATGACACTTCAAGGTTTTTTGTATGGTTATTTTATAAACGTACACTCCTTTTCAATTCTATATATATGAGTGTTCTGTCTTCATATATATAGACATATAGATGAATAACAGTAGGTAAACAAGCAATCATGCCAAGATAAAATCTAAAGCAAATTAAATTGCAGATGCCTAAATAAATTCTTGAAAAATGGGGTCTCTAATGAAAACAGTTCATTATAAAAATATAATAGTTTCAAAGGAGGCACCCTGTGAAAGTCTAAAATTTGAAGATGACACTTCGAACTGAAAAAAGCCTAAAGCCTTTTTTCCATAATTTAAATGAAAAAGGAGGGAGGAAAATACCAAAAAATAAAAGACATTTCAGACTGTGGAAAGCTCAACTATCTTTGTAAAAACATTTTAAAATATGCTTTTGCTTCTTCTTTTCCTACATTCATAATTTCAGGAAAGGCGTAACTGCAAGCTCATTCCCAGAGAGACACCATACCTGCATCCTTCTGTTCTGGGATGGAAAAGTGACTCTCCTTGAAAGTTTAGCTAGATAACTCACAAAAAGGTGAGCAAAGTGGAACACCATCTTCAGTGGTCAATGGGAAGGTGTTTGGACACTTACCTGTCTTACCAGCTTACTTTAATATCTTCTGGTGATTTGAACAAAATCAAAGACTGTCATCTTCAGTTCCAGACGTTTTTACAAAGAAGTTTTCATTCTCTCCTGAAGCTAATTGTGGTCTTGTATGAGTTCCTGAAAATTAGGCTAAGACTGAGAGATCAGCCTTTCAGCTCTTGATTCCACTGACAGATAACACAATCCTTACTGATTTTGGCAGTGTCAGACTGTGATGCCAGAAACCAGCCATCATTGTTACCTTGTATTTTAAACCTACTTTCTGACCAGACCAAGTAGCCTGAGAATGCAACTACAAGAGGAGGCAAAAAAAAACCAGTGACTCAGAATCATAGAGAAAGATAGCAAAGAGGATAAAACCTAGAAGAATGTAAACCCTGGACCTTGTCCATCATCAGAGATGGATATCCATATTACTGCTAAAAGAAAGAACTTTCTGCATCAAGACTTACAGAACAACAGAATCAATCAGTCAGCTCTGACACAAAATTCTGTGTGACAAATTATCTCTTTCATGTCCATTAATGTTCATCACATTAGGGATAGTTTTAGGCCTAGTAAAACATAAGTATGTAACATGAAACTAGGTGAAAAAAGAAAACACAAAAGTAGGTTTGGAAATGTTCTTCTGAATGGAAAAGTAAAATGCAATCAAACTTAGTGCACTTGTATACTTTTTCTACTGGTTTGTCCTTTTGCAAAGGTGTCAGTTCCCCTCTGTATTTACATTATCTTTCCTGTATTCACAGGGTAAAACCACAAAATTAAAATTTGTAATGGCATGTTTGAGTTAGTGAGGTTTTTCTTCTTTGTTTTTATCAATGTGTAAACCTTCACAGATTTTCTTCATAATAGCAGTTATATGAATAGAACTAAGTGACTACAATGTCTCTCCACTTTTTTTGGTCTTTTTTACAATCAAAGTAATGTGATTTTTCCTCTAAAAACATTGTGAAAATATTTGTCAACAAATATTTGCTAAGTACTATAAAGAAGGAAAAAAAACCCAAATCTAGGAGAATTTTCTTAAGAAAATTACCATGTGTATGCACATGGATCACATGTAAAGTGGATGATCTATGTTTCCCTCAGTTCTATGGAGAGATGTCAGGAAATCTGTCTGAGCAGTAAAAGAAATTTGTCCAAGGTAACCTAGACACAGTGCTGATAATATAGTTTGGCAATGTATCAATTTTCTATTTCCAATCCAGTTAGATTCCAATATATATTCATAATAGCAGAATACACTAAACTATATTGAGGCAATATCTGAATGCATAAATTTCTAAGAATAATTACTCATTTGCTATGGAGTTATAGTAACTGTATGAGGCCAAGGCAGAACTTGTTCTTTCTGTTAACTTGAGCTTCAGCTCATTCTTTTCTTCTAACAATAACTAGGCAAAATGTATTATAAAAGGGACCGGAAAATATGTATCTTTTAAAAAGTAGAGGAAGATTTTTTTCATAGAGGCTCAGAGTTCTCCTGAATATAATAATTTTGGAGCTGGCCAGTAGCTATTGTACTCAGAGACAGGCAAGGTAAATGGTGGTTCCTTAAAAAAAATTCACCTAGATACACAAGCAGGCATACATATATCTGTCTACCTACCTACCTACCTAAAACCATTCAGAAATCATATCTGAGGTTCTAGCTGAAAAAGTGTTATGTTCTGTTAACAAGCTGCTGTTGGATCCAGCAGTTTTGAAGAATGTCTTTGGCACCTGGGTATCTGCAAGGTGTAAAAAAATAATTGCACAGGACTGTGTCCTCTCTTTTCACTTGATGGTCACTCATTTCTGTGGCTTGCAGCACTTGCTCAGAAAATGGCATTCCTAATTCCTGTTCCCTCCCCTCTTTGAGAGAATTCAGACCTTTTTACTGTCCTTGAACACCATTATGTAAATTTAACTTAATCTGTTTTGGCTTTCTTTTTGTTTGGGTTTGTGTGGGTTTTTTAACAGCATTTAGTGTAAAACAGTGACAGACGTGTGCAAAAACTGCAGAATATTCTTGATCTTCCACAACCATTAAGTTGAAGAGTCTGGACTCAAATATTTTGACCCAGATATTGGACTAATGCTATTTGAGATAACCTTGTATATCTGAGTTTTCAAGTGCCTCCCACAAACACATTTATCACCCATATGTGCAAGTCATATCTATCTAGACAGTTTTCTATGACTCAGATACAGCACTTTCAGAGTGCCTATTATCTCCCCCTGGTCTAAAACAACCTAGAAAATAGCTCAACACTCTGATTACATCTTTGAGACATTCAAAATTACATTAAAATAATCTCAGCAACAATACATGAGACTGATTTAAAAAATTGTAAAGATTCTTTGGGGGGAAAAAGGAGAAACCAAGTTCTGTACATGTTAAAAGTATCTGGGATTCTGAAAAAAAGAAGTGTCATCAGTGTGACTAATATACCAGGTGAAAAAGAATAACCAGCATTATATCTTCTAAGCCTGATGAGCGCTGTATTCCTTATAATCATCTTATCTACTAACTTTTGTGTTAATTGCAGCGGTTTAAGGTGTTGCTTCCATCAGCTAATTTCTATCCTGAAACCAGAGGTAATGCCCATAAAACAAGTGCAAAAATCTAGTATTCAGCAGGTTCTCGACTGGCATAATTTATTGCATACTAAACCAAACAGCTTTAAAATAATACCCCAGGCAGTAAGCACTAAGAACTGAAGACAGTCACACAGATCCTGCTGTTATGCCTGTTACAAGAATAAAATCTCTGAATAAAACACAAAATAACCAAGTAAAGATGAAAAGTTGGATGAATATATTACTGTGATTAACAATGGCTATTTGTTATCAAAAGATATGGAATATCTTACATTTTACAATGCAATCAAAGTTATATTAAGCACACTAAAACATTCAGAGAAGTTAAAGATTGATCAATGAAACAATCATCCTTTGTGACCACTTTTCCATGAAATTGAAGTTTGTGATATTGTAGGAATAACTGGTTACAGGCAGTTGCCAAAAAGTTTTAATACCCTTCAAAGAATTACAACAGAAGTATAACATTATTTAAATTTAAATACTTGTCATTGCAAGGCTGTTTGTCTTGGAGCATGAAATAAAGGACCATTAATTATGCCCATGCTAATATTATGATAAAGTAAAAGAATTGTGGCAGTCAGCCACAAAACATGTCTCACTCATGTATTGTTGTAAGTAGTAAAATTTTCTGAGTGAACAGTCATAGAAGAAGCCAAACATCAAAAAATTATTCAACCATATATAAGAAGAAAAGAAAGAACTGTTATCTGAACATCCCAAACTTTTCTTAAAATGCTGGAAGAAAACAAAAACATATGCTTCTAGTAAACATAACACACTGTTATGTTTCTTCATTGTGTAGGACAGCCCTTTCAAAAACATCTTTATCCATGTATTTTTGGTCTATAGCCTGTAACTTGACTTCTGGCATATGCTCAATTTTTTTTTTTTTTTTTTTTTTTTTTTTTTTTTTTTTTTTTTTTTTTTTTTTTTTTTTTTTGTGCTTAGACACAATATTTCCTAAAAGATATATTCAAAATTAACCAGGAATATTGTTTTGAGATATGCCTATTAATTCATAAAGAAATTATTTCAACTATTGCATTGAGAATATTAGCTGTTATTTCAATTTCATTAATTTGAATGGGATCTAAGGACATTACAAAAATTTTCAAAATAAAAACCTGTGGTACAACTTTGATAATATGTATATATGAAGTTGTGAGTACAGAAATTGCTGTGTTTGGTCTGAAGTATGAGGAGAGTTTTCTGAAGACTTTTAGGAGGACAGTTTTGGGGCTTTTTTTTTGTAAGGGTTAGTATTGCTTTACATATTTTCTACTTCTTAAAAGACTGAATTGTAGTGTAAAACAGAAAGTGGAGAATTAACTGTTAAAAGTTGCCTAGGGGATATGGAGAGGCCATTAGGTAGCCAAGGTTGAAGAAAACATGAAATGTCTCAATAGTTTAGGTACTTTTTAAAAAAATCTCACAAAAGTGCGCTCACCTTGCAACGTTCATGTCTTTGCTATTCCAATTACTGCAAATTTGTGAAATCCACAGAAAAAAAAATAAAAAATGTGGGAACTGCATTTGTAGGTCTCTTAATAATTGTGACAATTGCAATATTAGTCTTTGCTTCATAACCGGCTTTCATTAAGACAGCTAGATGTAAACAATTCAAAATGAATTGCTTTCAGTTTTTAATAGTTTTTAAAGTACCATAATCTTTACAGTTATGATCCATGACGAATTTTTCAATAACTGAATATATATAGATCCTGTTTATCAGTGTGGCTTTAAGGGTTTTTTTAGAGAAAATCCTTTGGATTAAAAGTTTTAATATGGAGGCTGAAATTTTGGTGAAAAAAAAATTATCTTCCCATATTAAGCTTTGGGAAGATAGATATCAAAGACCCTACTTGAACAGGAAGGTTGGACCAGATGATCCACTGTGAACACTTTCAGCCTTACCTATTCTGTGATTCTCTGAAAAATATTAAAATTAAAATTTAGATTTCTCCCTGACAGGAATTAGAGGTTATTTAAAATATTTGTTTTGCCCTTCCTAAAGTGAATAAATCAATTTGTTTGCTTTTAAAATTTTCAGCAGCAACTCCCATCTAGATTAATATTCTGCATGTAATACAGTGATGGGTTAGCCAGATGTCATTACATACCTACACTCACAGCTGAGATGAACCACTTTCAGCAGTGTTACACAAGTTCATTTATCACCAGCCTGAAAGTAGCGAACTTACAAGTCTTCACATTGACATTTTAAAAAATATTAAGCATGATGCTGAGGTACACTTGCATTCATCATAATTGTAACATATTTACTTCAGAGTACGACCCAGTATAATCCTTTTACTGGCTAAAATCCACAAATATCAGAAGATACTTGCAAATTCATTGTCCTGGAGGCCCTTTTGCTAAACGTATTGCAGTTTTATTTTCCATGGATAATATTACATTTCCTCATGTGGGAGATTCTTAATTAAGTAAAACTCCAATATGACAAGAAGAATGTTGCTGACTGAAGTACTGACCTGGAGCACTTAGCATCCATGTAATCCCAAAGGTCAAAATAATCTGCCAACAGTAAACAACCGAACATCAGCTATATCAGTCTCTGAATTTCTTTTCTTGCAACCCAAGATTAAGGAGAGTTGAAGCCCACAGGTCTCCACAAATGCTCTATTTGCCATTTAAAAACATTCATAGAATGCTGGCGTGTGTTGGATCACATATGGGCTCTGATGTTGTCTCATCAGTCTTGTTACAACACTTTAAAGACCAAAGCTGCAGTGCTTGCACCTAAGAACTGCTGGCATTGTAGGGCATTTTAAACACAAGGCAGAGTGCTGAGCCAATTCACCTTCCATAGAGGGTGAAAGCTTTTCCAGCAAGGAAGCTGTGAAGAAGCAGCAGTAAACTGCCATGTATGTGTAAAGAATAGGACTGCATCTTTTTGATGAAAGTTTAAAAGTATAAATTGTATAAATCTGAACTGCCTTGCAGCAGGCTTCTGTTGTTGCCAGTAAAATTCTCAGAGGGAGAATACTCTGGGTTTTCACAGCACAATGAATATTTGCTGTAAGCAGAGAGAAAAAAAAAATAGAAATAAATACAAAACCATGCTACGAACAAATCGAAAGAAAAAGAAACCATCTTGAGTGACCTATTTGCTCCAATTGAACTCTTTCTACACTATTTCTGATTGCTATGTAGATTTAGCTTAAGAGGTTTCAGCATTACATTTGCATGTCTTTATTTCAGTTAAATATACATGGTTTTCATCTTAGTTCCTGGCAGGTTTGTTTCTTTCTTTCTTTTTCTTTCTTTCTTTTCTTCACTTAACTGTTTCCACTAACCCAATATATCAACTCTTACCAGTTGAAGTTA